>JAOQIF010000787.1:0-41574 GCA_026260285.1 Colletotrichum sansevieriae | reverse complement strand
GTTAACTATTTATAATAGCCTTTACTAGCCTGAAGGTAACCTTTCGGTAGTAGGCTTAACCTTTACTAGCCTGAAGGTAACCTTTCGGCAGTAGGCTTAACCTTTACTAGCCTGAAGGTAACCTTTCGGCAGTAGGCTTAACCTTTACTAGCCTGAAGGTAATATATCGACAGTTACCTCTCAACTGTTATTTGAATCTTCAGTTGAGAAACCTCTTTTATATGTAATTATTAGACGTATAGTCTAAGTTATAGTATATATCATAAAATTAAGAGTTTATAAATTACTTAATAACTTAATATAAAAGAGAGTGATTTATTAAGATTTTAGCTTAAGTAGAATAATTATTAAAACTTTATAATATATAAGGGAAGTTAATAAGTTAAGAAGAGTTAGATAATTTAGAAGTTATAACCCTTTTTATATTTATAATTAAGGGCTACCCTTATCATATCTATATTCTAATTAATAAACTAGTCTAGTAATTTAGAAAAGAGGTTAATAAGACTTCTATAGAGCTTAAGAGAATAGAGGTAATAAACCTTTAGAATACTACTAGAGCTTTCTTTTTATTGAATTATAGTAATTATTGCTAAGCTGCGATCTTAATAAACTAGATAAATAATAATAGCTTTTATTGTAACTTTACTTAGGATTATAATAGTAATTAACGCTTTATTAAGGTAATATAGAGCCTTAACATATAGTATTATAAGATAGGAGCCCCTTAATAGCTCTAAAAGCTCCTATTAATTAGTATTTATATAGTTAATTTAGTTTAGTAGAGGGATAGATTTATATATAGCCTTTAGTATATTAAATAAGCTAGGGCTCTAATTTAAGAGGGATTAATATTACTACGTTTTAATAATATAACCTTAAGTAATAGTATTTTAGTTATTAACTCTAAGTTCCCCTTAGTTAACTAATATATCTTTATAATTACTTTAGATTTCTATAACTTAACTAATAATAATAATATAGCTCTATAAGATACTCTATTAAGCTAAGAAGACTTTAAAAAAGCACCGTTCTTCCCTATATACCCTCCTACTCCTATACTTATAAATAGTAATATAATAGACTTTTGGAATAATAATATTATTATACTATCCCCTATAAGGGATATCCCTCGCCCTATTTATAGATTATTAGTATTATCTAGGTCTGCTTTATCTAAAATACTAGATAATAAGCTTGAATACTTTAGATACTAACTTTAGTTATAAATCTTATAAATACTAAGTTATAATATAACTACTAAGCTACGCCTAAGAACTATACTTATAGATATATTATTATATCCTAAGTAACTAGATCCTTTCAATAAGTATAATTATAATTATATAGATTATATTTAATAGAGGGTTAACTAATAGGATTAGATTAAGTAGAATATACTTAAAGGAATATATTATTATAATTTCTTACATTTAGTATAATAAGGTAGATGGTTTTAGCTATACTAAGAATTAGAATAGGATAAGTAGTATAGTAAGGAAGAAGAAGTAATAAAGCTATTATTAAGATATAACTTATAATAAAATATAGTTAAACCTAAGGGGCCTTCTTAGTAATAAAACTACTTATTTAGAAGATATTATTAATAGAAGGGTTCTATAAATAGGGTTAACTTATAGTTCTTATAAGAATAGTTTTATTTATTTATTAAAACTTTCTTTTATAATGTTATAAAGAGTCTTAAGGGGATAATTAGGATAGGATAGGATAGACTTAGCTATATATCTTTTAAAAAGCTCCCTTAGTATATAAGCTTATTATAGAAGGATTATAGAGTGGAGCATAGAGGAGAGGAGCGTAATAGACTTTAGTATTATTTATATATTAATACTATTAATACCTTAATAATCCTATACCTCGTCTTCTAGTATTTTCTTAACGAATGTATATCTAATTTAGATAATCTCTTTTAATTAGATCTATAAATTACTTTATATATCCTTCTAAGCTTATTTTTAATATTCTCGCCTATTTATAGGTAGAGTTATATTATTTGTTATCCTTTCTAGTTCCTACCGGTTCTAGCCCTTTCTAATACTAGAGGAGTACTTATATCTATTAAGTTTAAAACTATAATAAAAGTATAATAAGCTAAAGTAGTACTAGCCCTAGCTAAGTCTTATAACTTAGTAGGTATAATTGAAACTTATATCTAATTAGTTATTAACCTTATTATAAAACGAATACTAAGTAAATAATTCCCCCTAGAGGACTAGGACCTATATTATATACAAGTACTTTAGGACATTAATAGATAATAGATATTAACTATAAGATATTCCTTAACAAAGGTTCTAATAGGATAAGAGATAACTAGTTTAACTATTAAAATATAAAGCTATAATAATATTCTATAGCTAGAGGAACTAGCTAATGCTATAGTTACTTATATTACCTATATAAACTATAAGAGAAGAGTAATAATAAGTACCTAAGATACCTAGAATGCTATATAATTAGCTAAGTATAAATAATAATAAACTACCCTATTTAAGTATAGTAATCTAGTTATTTTAGCTTAAGATAGGAAGCCTCTAAAGTTTAAACTTTATTAGAGGGAACTATCTATTATATAATACTAAGTTAGTTAAGTTATATATTAGTTAGAATAACTAGATAGAACCACTATATCCTATGATTAATATTAGGACTAGTTAAAGGTATTTTCTCTATAAAAGGGATATTTGTAATTAAATACTAATTTAATATTATTATTCTTGTAACTATTAAGGTAATAATAGATAGGGCTTTAGAGATATTAAGGTTAAATAAGTAGTACTTTCCTTATTATTACTCCTTCTATAAGAAGAGCTCTTACTTAATTTAATTATAAGGGGCGTTCCTTCTATTTATTTACTAAGAAATTTAGTATATAAAAAGAAATTTTTTTAAATTGTCTAATTACTTAAATCTCTTATCTATAATAACTTATTAACTTCTCTTACCTTCTTACTCTATTTCTTTTCCTTAATATCCCTTATTTCTAATATAATAAAGCTATATCAATAGTTATTATAGTAATTTCTTATAATAAATAAGATCTCTAACCTACTCTAACTATCTTATATTCCTTTATTTAAAGACCTTCTTATAATTAGTAATTATAAATCTTTTAAATAAGCTAAGTATAACTTAATTATACTTAACTATCATACTAAGATATTAAAAGGAATAAATAATAACCCTTTTAATATATATAATTTCTTAAAAGAGGATTCCTATATTAGGTATTATTACTTATTAATATTATTAAGTATTATTAGGAAGTAAATAGATTAAAATCTTCCTAGAAATAAGATATAAAGCTCTAAGAATAAGGGCTAAAAGATAAGATAGTATATTACTTGGGAGAAAGATAATAGCTTAGCTCTATATACTTAGGATAATATAACTAATAATAAATCCTCTATATTTAAATCTAATACTAATCTAAGTAAAGAACTAGGTAAGAATATATTAAAATAAGCTTATAAGGTAATAAGAGCTATATTAGTTTAGTTAACTAATCTTATTTATTCTAAAAGAAAAGTAATAAAATATATCTTTATTAAAATTATAAGAACTAACCTTAAATCCTAGCTAAAAAGCCTATTTCTAACATTACTATTACTATTTCTAGTAATTTAAATTATTAAAAAATTAGGAGAGTAATCCTATTTAATAGAGATCTAATTAATAAGATAGTATTATAAGCATTTACTATATATATTATTACTTTTAATAACTAATAGGATTTTTTATTTAAAGCTTATAAGAATTTAAGAGAGATATTGAGTATAATAATAATAATTATATATTACCTCTAAGAAAATCTTATTCTTATTCAATTAGCTATTATAAGAGTTTATATCATAAATCTTTATTATATTATATATTAGAGCTCTTATATTAGAACTAAGGGAACCTTTATTTGTTCCCTAGAACTAGAAAAGGATATTATAAAACCTAAGATAATAAAGCCTAATCTAAACCTTAAGAGATCTATTACTAGGACCCTAGTTCCCCTTATTATTAACTTACTAAACCTAATTATTATTAATAAACCTATTAGGGAGATTAAATATAATAAGCTAATTATAGCTAGTAAACCTAAAGGTAAGATAAACTAGAACCCTAGCTTAATTTAACTATAGAATAACTTATAGTAGTTCCCTCTATTATTATAATAACTAATAAGAAAATAGAATTACTAATTAGTAAGTTAACTTTTCCTAATTTAATATTAAAGCTTAGATTAAGATTTAGCTAGTTTTACTTTCCAATATATAATTAGTCCTTTTAAATAGGAACTATACTTACTAAGCTAACTAATAATACTAAGGTAGCTATCTCTATAAATATACTAAACTAACTAGGAGTATTTATTAAGCCAGTTAATACCTAGGATTTAGCTATTTCTCTAAAGATATTTAAATAACTTAATAAGCTTATAATAATGAATAATAATACTAATATTATTAAACCTCTAAAAGCTTTTAATTAAGTTAAGAATTATAGTTATTTAACTAAGAATAATAGTTCTATAGCTCTTTTATTATTATTTAAGTTAAATAGAACTTAACTTAGTAATAATCTTAGTTTTTAAAGGATCTCTTTTAAATTTAAATTATCTTATTATGAAGCTAATTATTCTTATATTTTTAATAATAATAAGCCTCTTAATTAGCTAGATATTAGCTCTAATATAACAATAATAAAAATAATATAAGGTTTCTTATTTAAGTTTATTAATAACTCTAATTATAAGGGTTTAAAAGCTTTTATTATTAGAACTAAGATAGGATTCACTAAGGATAAGAAAACTAAGATTTACATAGAAGCTAATAAGGTAATTAAATTAGCTCTAATAGAGTATGAAATTAGAATTAAGCTTTATTAAATATAAGAGGTTATATTAGATTAGAATATAAACTATTTATTAGGAAAATATAAGTTTATTAAGAGTTAGATTAGATAAAATAAAATGCTTAAAGCTATAAGAACTACTTTATTATTCTTAATACCTATTATTCTATAGAAATATAAATTAGTAACTAGTAATGATTCTACCTTAAAATAAGAAAAGTTTTTTTCATTAGTTAAGTATATATTAAATAACCTAATAAGGGGAGAATAAGAACTAAGAATAAATATTAAGATTCTTTATTATAAAATTATAATAATAGGATTGAAAATTAGAATTTAGAATAGCTTTAAGTAGTTAGTATTAGCTTATTTCTTTTTTTCCTTTTATTAATACTATTAGCGGCAATGGAGTTATAAGTAGATATATATATATAGTTAGGACTAATAGGGCGGAGATTCCGTTTTAGGGGATAACCGTGCTAAGCCTATATTTAGCATATTTAGCCTAGTTTAGCATCAGAGCAGAACCTAGAAGAAACAACCCTGCTTATATACAACTACACCCGCCCTAACTATGAGGCTAGTTCTCAATTGTGCTATTCCTGCCTTATCCAGCCTCAGAGCCTGCTTTAGGACTGTAGGCACGGTACATGCAGGCTCATCCAGTCGGTCCGTCATTGTCTGATTTCGTGAAAACCAAACTAGAAACATTCTGGATTAATGGCCACTGAGGTCGGAGCGCAGGCCTCCCTCCATCGAAGACGCCTGACCAACCGGCTTCCCGCCGCCATATGTCGCTGACGGGATATTTCTGTACAGCAGGCCTATCCGAGGGAGGTGTCGTGCGGGCTGTACTCAGCGGTAGCTGATCGTCTGAGTTATCCTATCTCAACGCTTCTGCCAAAAGAGCCTTGCAGACGGTATTGTGGACAGGCATGTCCCACTGGGATCCGGCAACTATAGAGATGTGATGGGGAAGCCCTTTGAGTTTGAAGGGGGCGCCAGGGCGCTCGCTGGAGGGTGAAGTAGGTTGAGCGGGATGGTCGTGAGGTATGCGGCCTGGCCGGGATGCTTTGCCGTGGGCAGACGGTTTGTCGGGTCGCGATTGTGGTCTTGTGTGTGTTGGTTGTTATTATTTTTGTTGCTGTCCCCGTTTTCCGACCATTGTGAATAGTTCTTATTGTTGAAATGGTCAATGCCGATGATCCAGTCCAACCAACGTAAGTGCCGGGTCGATCAATACTGCAACATGTCAGCTCGACCAACCTCCGCGACCCAGCAGCCTCCAGGACATCTCGCGAACCACGACGGGGAAGGAGGAAAGGAGGTCCTCCAGGCCCCGCGGAGTACAGGATCGAGATGCGGGGCCGCGGCGTAGCGGCCGCCGCTCACATCAGGCCCAGGCCAGGCCAGGCACCTTCGCCTTCCCATCGCCGGCGCGTTAGGCACCCAAGCAGGAGGCTTTTCGGTCATAGGCTTGCGATTGCATGCCCGCTAGGCGGGTTTCTTGGGGATCGGTTGGAGAGTAGGTGGTTATGGACATGATTGGTTTGAGATCAGCACTTGCACATCTACGGATGTTGAATGGCTGGACGTAGGGCTGAATGAAACGTTGCGCAAAGCGATAGTAAGAGCGGATTACCATTTGGAGCTACTCGCGTGTTCTCAACTGTGTCTCGATGATAATCGCACCGAGAGTCAACCGTGGGGAAATTCGTGAACCGGTGAGTTGGGACGTGAAGGAATTCGGCCGGCCGGCAGGGACCGTCTTACATCAGCGGTGTATCTTTTTGTATTTCTTGAACTTCCTCTTCGGGTTCGCCGTGTGGAGGGAGTTGTGAATTTGATGAGATGGGGGGTGATGGTGGTGGCGGTGGTGATGATGGTTCTTACATCAGCTTTGACGGGGTAGATTGAGTTGCATTCTTACGGTGGTTGCCTGAGTCTAATGGTACATTTCTTCCCCAAGTAGGGAGTTTTCGGAAACATTGGTACTCTGCCTCATAAAGATGTCCGTTGAGATGCGGCTAAATGGGTGTTGGATGCCCTGTTTTGCCTGTCTTGGGGTTGGGTGAGGCTGAGGCTCGTTTGCCTTGCTGCACGTCCTCCATCGGCGGCTGCCTTGGTGGCCTGGTTCAACTGCGCAGTTGCGCGCTCGCGAGGCTCAGTGTTGGACGGGAACGGCGGACTGGCGGAGTCTCGGGGGAGTCTGGGCTGTGTCTCCTTGGGACTGGAAGGTTGAATGGGCGATGGAAAAAGCCCATGTGGACATGGGGAGGGGGGTTGCGGACGCTTTCGTCTTGGACCAGAATCCTCAGAAGAGACTTCCCGGAGCTGCGGATGTAGGGCGACGTATTCTCGTCGACTGCAAGTGAGCCATACGTGTTGAGGGGCCATTTGTATTGTGAAGAGTGGCCGTGATGGCAGGTGTAAGCCGTCTGCGATATTACTATGGCTAATAGTTTCAACACTGTTCTGTTTACTATATGCATGTTGTGTGTCCATTCTTATCTTCGTTGTTGTAATCATTGTGCTGACTTGTTTCTATCCAGCCCGGGGTCGTTTAAATCAGAACCTCTGAGTTTGGGAGGAGACGGTGGCGACGATAAGGTGTCGAAGCCATAATAGAGACGACAGAATCAAGAACAAATGTACGCTCGCATTTTTGCACAATGACGACGATGGGCGATCCAGACGTTGATCAGGGAAAAGATGCGAAACGGTAGAAAGCGAACAAGTCTCTCGGAGTTAGTGTGTGGGTTTTTTCCTTGTGATATTTGCCTGCGAGGAGGCGGCATCCTTTCGAGAAATGGTCCCCAGATACTGAGCTTATAACTGAGATGACGAATGTAATATTGCGTGTTAATTGCGAGCCAGATCATCATCAGAGTTCGCTTAGGCTGGATGCTTGTTATGGTCGAAGTAACTCGAAACCCAATCTTTCCGCACGCTACTCTCATCGAGAACTTGTTCACTACGAGACATACCACAAATATGACGCCTTCAGAGACACGCAATCAATATGTAACGAGATGCAACCTGGGCCCTGAACTGATTTGAAGCAAAACCGCCGAGATGTATAGAATCTTTTAGTCCTCATGGGCGTGCTTGAAATGTGCCAGGAGCGCACCATCACATATAAGCAGTACACAAACTCAACGCTATGAAGCATGCCCGATAACCATACAAATTAATGTAGTGCTAACGAATCTCACCACAGAGGATCATCTTTATCGTGACGATCAGAATTCCGTTGAGGCCTGTCCGAAAGCAGTGAACTCTCTCCTAAACCCAGGACCATAGCCATCGGTACGATGTGCGTGATCAGAATTCAAGATATCGGACAAGCCTCGGCCGATTTCCAAACGGATCGTCAAGACGAGCATTTAAGATAATGCAGTTCACTTGAACCTGTCTCTTTCCCTCGGTTCTGCATGATGCCTATAGCGCCGAAGATTGGGTCTACTTGATCTGAGATAGAGTCGAGACCGCGCGCTATGAAAGTCTCAGGCTTCAGACAGGACGGCCAAGCACCTGGTCCTCGACAGAACTCGATGCATACGTCGCAGTTATGGATATGGTATGGCTTCAACTGTTGTCCAAGTGTTGGTCGTGTTGCCGGATCACGATCGATGCCGCGCACCCGAGGAGTCTATACGCCGCCAAACAGGACGAACAGGACAGCGGGCAGAGAGAGAGGCCTTTCTATGGAGTCCTTCAGGGACAGACAAAACTGCGTCTTGGTCCAAGGGCGCCGGTGACGTCGGACGGCATTTGACCTATGACCCCTCAACGACGGATCGAGCTTCATGCGTCATGCGCAGACTCCTTCAAAAGCTCAGCCATTCCAGACAGGCAGATCCAAGTCCACAACGATAGGCTTGTTGACCGTCTTCCCACCCACGTGCGGATAGCTCTTCGCCATGATAGCACAGTTGACAACGCACGTCTCCCGACGTCCAAGTCGTCCAGCAAGAGCTTGGCGATCGGCCCGGGGCGAAGCGGGATCTCCGCCGTGACCACGCGTGTCGAAACTCGGCTCTGGTCCTTCGCACAGATCGGCGACAGATTGTGAATTCGAGCCATCGTTCATCAATGGCTTTCCACCCTTCATTGAGATATTCACCAGGGATTGCTTCTGTCCAACACCAGGATCCTCCCATCTCTCCACCGCGTCCTCTTTGAAAGCTGTATTGGCGCAGCCCAAATCCCATTTCACCATCTCGACGCCCCTTGCCTCGTGAACATGCCCGCAGACGGCAAGTCTAGGCCTCACTCGCCACAGCGCGCGCCGGAGAGCCTCGCATCCCGCTGCGCGACGGAAGCGGGATTCGTCGCAGTGAGTGTGCGGCGGGGTATGTGTCACTACAACATCAGCTTCGAGGGGGATATCATCCCATAGCTTGGGCGAGTCCGTCAGGTCATGTTGAGACGCATCGTAGCCGAAGGCCCACAGGCCGTTGCGGGGTGAGTAGGGCGACCCGAAGATTGTGAAGGATGTTCGTGGGCCCGAGGGGGAGGTGAGGTTGATCTTTGTGGAGGCGTGGTTGAGGTAGGTTATGCTTGGCGAGGACGTGAAGAGGGAGAGACAGGATGAAGGGTCTTGGGGGGTTTGGTTGTGGAAATGGGGACCATGGTCGGCGTAGAAGTCTTTGTCGAGTGTTATGTCGTGGTTTCCTGCAGATATTAGTATGAGAGGGCGATGTGTGAGTAAGAGTGAACGAACCTGCGATGACGATTTTGGCTTCGAAGTCTGCTTTTTCGAGCCAACTCACTGCTCTTGATATCTACGCGACTTCAGTCCAGAGCTCAGATCAACAAGAAACATGTTGATAGCAATGGTAGCAGACATCACTCGACGATGATGTTCATTTACGCCTTGTCACGAACATCCCAGATGCAGCCCACAGCTCAAGCCTCATCTCCGTCCGAACGGCCTCCCACACAGCTCCCGACAAGCTGAATCGACAACAAGGAAGAACCCGTCCACCAACTGAAGTGAGAGTTCTTCAGGGTCTGCACGTACCTCTGAATAGCTGCCTTGGTTCGTCAGATCCCCCGCGTGGATCAGCACGTCTCCTTTCGGCAGTTTGACCGTGGTGTTATGGGTGTCGGAGACGCAGACGAACCGGGTCCGCCGCAGCGTTGGCGACGGAGGCTGGTGGCGGCATCTCGAATGGTGTTCTTGGCTACCAGTGCCGGCGAGGGAGTCCATGATCCCGGCAGGTAGGGACCGGAGAGCGGTTAGGGAGGCGGCGCGGCCGCCAGCGATGGGGCCGGGAGTCACGGTAGATTTTTGGTGATAGAATATGGGATCTTCGGAGCGAGCGAAGGCGATTTCTAGGATAGCACAAGAGGTTACGGTTGTGAACTGGTTATGAGATGGAAGTTGTGCATGTACCGAGGTGCTAGGTTGGGTGTGCTTTGGCCGTGCACTCGAAATGCATCATGCAGGCGCAGGTTTAGGGGATGGTTTAATGAGACGCGCGTGGTTGATTGAGAGGATGATTGTGCGCAGTGCTTCACACGAAACAAGTTGGATGCATTTAGTCAGTACAATCAGTTTAAGGGGCAGGTGGAAAGGCAGGCGGCACTGGGAATTGGCGTCGTTGTTTCACTGTGAGCTCGTCCGTTCTCTCGAACTGAAGCAAGCCCCCGGGTCTCGCCTTCGAAATTGTCGGAAATTCTAGAGGGAAACGACGATCCGAATTGATACTTACCGCGATGACCCCTGCGAGTAATCAAGATGAGGTGGTCCTTCTAGAAGGAGTGCAGAATTTGATGTTGGAAGGGACGGCGTCAGCGTGCTGGTGGTTTTGCATTGCAGCGCGATGCACCTCAATCTTGCATCGTGAGTTTTTTTTTTTTTTTTTTTTTTTTTTTTTTTTTTTTTTTTTTTATTTTGTTTTTTTTTTTTTTTTTTTTTTTTTTTTTTTTTTTTTTTTTTGGACCTAAATCAGCAGCCTCGTTCGTTATTTCCAGGCCTTCGGCTCGAGACTGCGATTGGATCACAATGCCTCCAGGCCCCCGGAGGGGCGGCCAGGTCCAGTCATCCGGATGTGGGGCCGGCGAAAATGTCTCCGTCATGCGAAATTCTGAACCGGCAATCCGCGAGGGTCCGCCTATTGGTGATTGAGTAAGTTGCGAGGCGGTGAAGGGCGTCAGCTTGCTTCCAGGCCAGGTCTCCTGAATCCCGAGGTCTAGTGCTGTCGACAAGGTAAGTTACTAGTAGCTCAGGTGGATAAGAAGACACGAGATGCAATAGAGGGAGGAGAACTAGCCTCATAGTTAGGGCGGGTGTAGTTATATATAAGCGGTGTTATCTTCTCTAGGTTCTGCTCTAATGCTAAACTAGGTTAAATGTACGAAATATAAGCCTAGTATAGTTATCCCCTAAAACGGAATCTCTACCTTATTAATCCTTATATATATATATATATATATATAACTCTATTACCTCTAATAGCGTTAATAAAAGGAAAAAAAAGAAATAAACTAATATTAACTACCTAAAGCTATTCTAAATCCTAATTTTTAATCCTATTATTATAATTCTATAATAAAGAATCTTAATACTTATTTTTAATTCTTATTCTCTTCCCTATTAACTTATTTAATATATACTTAACTAATTAAAAGAACTTTCCTTACTTTAAGATAGAATTACTACTAGTTATTAATTTATATTTCTATAAAGTAATAAATGTTAAGAATAATAAAGTAATTCTTCTAGCTTTAAGCTTCTTAATTTATCTAATTTAACTCTTAAAAAACTTATATTTTCCTAATAAATAGTTTATATCTTAGTTTAATATAATCTCTTATATTTAATAGAGCTTAATCCTAGTTTAATACTCTACTAAAGCTAATCTAATTACATTATTAGCCTCTATTTAAATCTTAGTTTTCTTACCCTTAGTAAATCCTATATTAGTTCTAATAATAGAAGCCTCTAATCACTTATAATTAGAGTTATTAATAAATTTAAGTAAGAAATCTTATATTATTTTTATTATTATAATATTAGAGCTAATATCTAGCTAGCTAAGAGGCTTATTATTATTAATATCCTAGGGATAGTTAGCTCTATAATAGAAATAATTTAAATTTAAAAAGGATCCTTTTTAAACTAAGATTATTACTAAATTAAGTTCTATTTAACTTAAATAATAATAAAAGGATTATAAAATTATTATTCTTAGTTAAGTAAATATAGTTCTTAACCTAATTAAGAGCTTTTAGAGGTTTAGTAGTAGTAGTATTATTATTTATTATTATAAGCTTATTAGGTTATTTAAATATTCTTAGAAAAATAGCTAAATCCTAGGTATTAGGTAGCTTAGTAAATACTGCTAATTAGTTAAGTATATTTAGAGAGATAGCTATATTAATATTATTAGTTAGCTTAGTAGATATAATTCTTATTTAGAAGGACTAATTATATATTAGAAAGTTAAACTAGCTAAATTTTAATTTAGGCTTTAATACTAAGCTAGAATAGGTTAACTTACTAGTTAGTAATTCTATTCCCTTATTAGTTATTATAATAATAGAAGGAATTAGTATAAGTTATTCTATAATTAAATTAAGCTAGGGTTCTAGTTTATTCTTACTTTTAGGTTTATTAGTTATAATTAGCTTATTATATTTAATCTCCCTAATTAGTTTATTAATAATAATTAAATTTAATAAATAATAATAAGAAGAATTAGGGTTCTAATAGTAGATCTCGTAGGGTCTAGATTAGGCTTTATTATCTTAGGTTTTATAATATCCTTTTCTAGTTCTAGGGGATAAATAAAGGTTCTCTTAGCTCTAATATAAGGGCTTTAGTATATAATATAATAAAGTTTTATAATATAAACTCCTATAAATGCTAAATTAATAAGGGTAAGGTCTTCTTAGAAATAATATATAATAATTATTATTATATTTAATATCTCGTTTAAATCCTTATAACCTCTAAATAGATAATCTAATTAGTTATTAAAAGTAATAATATATACAGTAAATACTTATAATATTATTTTATTAATTAGCTCTCTATTAGATAGGATTACTTCTTTAATCTTTTAATAATTTAAATAACTAAAATAGCTATAGTAATCTTAGAAATAAGCTTCTTAGCCTAGTATTTAAAGTTAGTTTCTATACCTTTAATTGAAATATATTCTACTACTTTTTAAAATAAATAAGATTAATTAACTAGACTAATATAGCTTTGATTACCTTATAAGCTTATTTTAATATATTCTTGCTTAGTTCTTTATTTAAATTAGTATTAGATTTAAATATAGAGGATTTATTATTAGTTATATTATGCTAAGTATATAGAGCTAAGCTATTATCTTTCTCTTAAGTAGTATACTATCTTATCTTTTAGCTCTTATTCTTAGAGCCTTATATCTTAGTTCTAAAAAGATTTTAATCTACCTACGTCTTAGTAATTGTCATGGTGCTAGGTTGGACCTACCTGAACTTAGGATCACGTGACCGCTAAGTCACGTGATCTCTAAGCAAGCCTTTAGCCTTCTAGGGCTATGCTAGCCTATAGATAGACTTTTCCCTTCTTTAATATAGAATCTACTTAATATAGCATAATTAAAGTATACTAACCTATTGGAAGCCCAGTCGGCGGTTCGTCGCCGACCCGACCGGCGCCACGTCGGGCCGATAGGACCCACCTATCGCGCCGATTCGACCAATAGGAAGGGCAGGACCCCACACGCAAGGACTGCCCATATGGCCATCATAACCACCAAACCCACGATAGTTAGATATCACGAATAACTATAGTATTACGGAAGAACCCTATCTTTTTGGTATGATTACCTGCGTAGGATAGTTATTCTAACACTGATTAGTAGTTAACTTAACTATTATAACTACTCGAGTTACTATAGATTAGCAAGGTTTATTACTACCTATATTAGAAGAGACGTCTCTGCTATTAATATCACTGCTACTAGCAGAGGGATTGAAACGACCGTTATAGGCTACTACGATAACTATTTAATAATATCCAGGCTGCTTTGCGCTTATATATAACGACTAGTTAAATAAACGACTATAGCGATAATATCCAGGCTGCTTTACGCCTATATACGACGACCTTAACGCGAGAAGCTATAATATCGTGAAAATAACGCATACTATACCCCCCCCCCCCTATCTCCTCTACTCTATTTACAATAGCTACCCCAACCGCTAAGCCGGGTAGCAACCCCCCTCCTCCTCCTACTACCCACGATAGATCCATCTAAGGATCTATCCACAGCGATATCCCTATCCCTACCCAGCTTAAGGGCATTATCCAGCCCGACCTATAGGGTAAGGTCTTTAAGATCGACGAGGATAGCGATAATATTCCCGATATATCTATTGAATAGGTGAATATATAGATAGGCTATTAACTTGAGGTCTATAAGATCGATAATAATACTAGCCGAGCCTTCTAGCGCGAGTTCTTATACGACTTTATTAGCTGGACTGCTAAACTATTCAGCAAAGCTAACCAGAAGCTTAGGAAGGCCCTCAAGGACCACGTCGTTAGCTATAGAGTATAGGTTAATCCAGCGGCTAGAACAATCTCCATTAGGCTTATTGAGGCTATAAATAGACCTAAGTTCTATTACTAGAGCTAAGCCTAGTTAGATGCCTATATAGATAACTTCCCACGATACCTTACTAATAACCCAACGTTTATTCGCGAGATATCAGTCCTAGTTATGCTTGCGCACCTGCCCTATCTCACGAGGCCTGACGAGAGCCTCGCCCAAGCCAGAACCCCGTAGTCATAGACCCCTCCCACGATAGCGCTAGTAAAAACCACGCCTACTAGCGGAGATAACGCAGTTAATAATAACTAGGATATAGGCTATAATAGCCTCCTAGCTACGCCAAAGCAGTTAACAGATCTAGCTAAGCTTTACGCTAATAATATGAAGTATAGCGGCGCTAAATACGACATATTAGAGGCAAAATTAACCATCTTTCGGGATATCTACGAGAAGGTCGGGATCTAGCAATTGCAAGCAGCTGGCGCCCTCCCCCTCATACTAAAGGGCCGAGCCTGCGATTACTATTTCAACCGACTTAGCAGCGCCTAGTTAAGCCTCCTAGCTATCGTTAAGAAACTCCGTAATCACTTTAAATCCTACGATACCCGCTAGGCCTACCTAACGGAGTAGCGCTAAGCTACGTTAACCCAGGTTATCCGTAATAACCCCTCTAAAATGAAGATAGAGTGCTTAGAGATCCTCGTTAACTACGTAACTAAGGTCTAACGAGCCTTACTACTAGCCTACTACTCCGATCTTATCTTACGGGATTATATTATTAACGCTTACTAAGGGGTCGAAGAGTGCTATTTTTGCCTCTTTAACCCTGCTAAGTCCATAGAAGGGGTCCTCAGCTAGTTACGTTCAGCTATTTCAACAACAACCCGGCCTACGGCCCAATATATCGCTAAAAACAACAATAGGACTGGGGTCTATTAGACCGACCGTACCTATCACGGCAACAGCTAAAAGAATCGTTTTAAGCCCCGTACGGCTAGCAATAGCCTTAATAACATAGCAAGAGCTAAAAAGTGCTACGTATATAGTAAACCCGGCTATTAGTCGATGAAATATACCGACGACGATCGCTATAAGGCCTATAGCAAGTTTAAGAGCAACTAATACGTCCAAAACAACGGTAACCCCGCTGAATATCACTAGTTTTTAGCGTGGTATGAGGGTATCGAAGACCTCGCAGCTATAACGGCTAACCCCTCCGTTATTAATAACCCTATTACCCTCTTTTACTAGTCGTTATCTATTAACAACGATAATAGTAACGAGGGTAATAGCACTAACGACGAGGCCTTCCTCACTACTGCCTGTTTCAACTAACCTACTGCAGTTAATAGTAGTAACGTGATAACCCGCTTAGCTAACTAGTCGACCCTCTACGCAATTAACTGCATTAAACCCTCTTATAACGCGTTAGTCGATAAAAACAATAACCTAGTTGCAATATATATTACCAACCGTTACTCGTTAACTACGTTCAGAAGGATTATCCCCGACTCCAGCGCAGCCCGATATTTAACCAGGGGTTACCCGTAGTTCCTAGCCCTATAAAAGAGGGTTAACTACTAACTTAACCCCTCTATAGCTAGGGCAGCCTCGATCCGCTTCGGTAGCGCTAACCCTATCGAATCCCTCGGAATAATGGTTATTACGACTCCCTTTAGCGACGTGACCTTCCACGTAATGCTAATAAATACCCCCTTCTTATTATCCCTTTATAATATAGACCGACTTAGCATAAGATTCGATAATATCGCTAACTAACTCGTTCGTAACGACCTCATAACACCGGTTATATAACTATAGGGCTACCTATAGTTTATAACTAACCCGGAAGAGGCTGTTGTAAGTTATAACCTCACTAACGTCGAATTATACTATATCCACCGTTATTTTAGCTACCTATCCATCTAACGACTCCATAAAGTCCTCCAGCGCGCCAGCTACCCCATTGATATCGATATTATCAATAAGTTAACGAAGTTTTGCTACTATTACTAACTCCATAGCAGCAGCCCCTATCGGTTTAAGTTCACTATAAAAGACGACTGCAATTTCAACTACGAGATCGTTATTAATATTATATATCTCGATAGTAACCGCCCTACCCTCTACGTCATTAATACGGCTACTATATTTAACGCAGCACGCTTTATGAAGGATATATCTGCTAAAACTATATAGCAGACCCTTCGGCTCTGCTAGATTGATATATACTAGGGCCTACCCGACTAGATAGTTACTGACGCTAGCACCTCCTTTCGATCTGCTGAATTTCGCTAATCTACGCGAAGGATAGCGATCTCTATAAAAGAGGTCTTAGTTGAGGCTTATAATAGCATTAGGAAGGTCGAACGATACCATAAGCTATTACGCCGGGCCTATGAGATTATCTAGACGGAAGATCCCTCCGCTAACCCCGACGCTGCCCTCTAAATAGCTATAAAAGCTATTAATAACGTCGCTAGGCCTAATAGCCTAGTACTAACCCTGCTAGTATTCGGAGCCTACCCGCGCCTAACGGATAATTTAGCACCCTCACTATTAATTATATAACGCGCCTAAGCTATATAAAAGGCTACTAATAAGATCCGCTAACTCCACGCTAGTCGTTAGGTTAATAAGGCTATCGCAGCCCGAAATAGCCCTATAACCGAGCCCACGTTAAGCCTACCTCTCTAGTCGGAGGTTAGAGTATAGTGTGAAAAAGACGGCTAGAAGGGCCCTTACTAGCTTATCTCTAACGATAGCTACGAATGCGTAGTTTAACTACCTAATAGGCTGAAATCCTTCTAGTTAACTATTATTAAACCTTACTACTAGTTAACCGACCTGCTAATAGAACCTAATAATAATAACGATAGGATTGCAAACCCCTACGGGGCAACTAAGGAAGTCTACGATACTATTGTTATTACTAATAATACAACCCCCGCCCTACTACGATACTAAGGCTAGCCCCGCTACAACCCAGCGCCAGGTCCGACTTTAACTATACTCCTCGCTGAAACGGATATTACTACTACTAACGAGACCTTCCTATCTACTAAAGAGCAATCCGACCACGACCTCGCTATTAAGTTATATAATAACAGCGTGATTACAACCCCTAGAGAGCCTTTTAAGCAGTCAACCTAATAAGAGATCGAATCCCTTATCAAACGAGGCGTATTTAACTTCATTAGGTATAAACCTGCCCGCTATAGTAGGATCCGGATCTTCTGCTCCCATATTATTAACGAGGTTAAGGGCAAGATAACCTAGCCCTATGAGAAGTCGAGACTCGTTATTTAGGGCTATGCTAACAATAATAAAGAGGCTATTTTAACCTAAGCCCCCACGATCCAAAGAGCTAGTTAATAGCTAATCCTTGCGATCGCCCCGTTATTATTAGCTAATAGTAAAACCCTTTGGATCCGCGATATTACCTAAGCCTATGTCCAGTCCGCTACCTATCTCGCCTACCCTATCCTCGCTAAAATATATACCTAAATACGGTATAAATACCCCGATAATATTATTATAGAGGTTGTGAAACCCCTCTATGGTATCGCTGAGGCCGGCACCTATTAGTAGGCTATATATAGCTGCTATTATAAAGAGAGGCTCGAGATAGAGACTTCGTTATTTGACCCCTGCCTGCTTATATTAATAAAAAATAACCTATCTTTCGCTATTATAGGCATATAAACTAACGATACGTTAGGCCTATTAAACGACGCGTTTTCCGCCCTTGAGGAGGCTGAATTAACTAAAGCTAGTTTTTTAGCTAAACCTAAGCAGATCCTCGCTATTAATAACCCCCTCGTATTTAATAGTAGGATCGTGACGATCGATAATAGCAATACCCTCACCCTTCGCCAAAAGGACCAAGGGCTCAAGTTGCACCCTATTGACCCCTCTGCTGACGAAGCTATCCGAAAGTAGCAATATATTAAATAACGCGCCCGCGGCGCATATATCGCGTTAATTTGCTAACCTAAGGCCTATTTCAACCTATCTGTCGCTATGTAATAGTAAAACCCTATAGTTAATAACGTCAGGATCCTCAACTAGCGAATACTCTAGCAGTTGCAATCCCTCGATAGAGGCCTCAGTTTTATCCCGCTTAACCTCGCTACTATGAAACTATTTATTTTTATTAATAGATCTTTTGCTAATAACGACAACCTATCGTTATAACTAGGTTTTATTATTATACTAGCTAACGAGACTAATAATAATAAGGCTATTAATATATTCGAAATTAATAGTAACGTTATCTACTATAGCTCCACGAAGTCAAAACGCGTTACCCGTAGCATGCTAGCCTCGGAGATCTATAGCATAGTTGCTAGCATTGATATAGCCTATGCGATCGTAATAACCCTCTAAAAGGTCTCCGATTGACTAGATCTACTATCGATATTAACTATTATTTATACCGACTCGTATTCGCTATACGAGTGCCTCGTTAAGCTAGGTATAACGAAAGAAAAGCGCCTTATAATTAATATAATAGCGCTATAGCAGTCGTACGAGCGCCGCGAGATCGCAGAGATCCGCTGGATCTATAGTAATAATAACCTAGCCGATGGACTCACGAAGTCAACGCCAAATAAAGCCCTCTAACGGCTTATTAATAATAATAAGGCGATAATACGGATAGAGGGGTGGGTCGTCCGATAGTAGCCAGGATCCCAGCCTATAGCCGGGGCCCTGCGCGCAGTAAAACCGGGGATATATAGCATATCAGGGGATAATAATAAAACGTGCGAAAACTGCAGTTATTAGGCTATTTAGGCCTATTTTATAAGTAGTACTATTTAGTAGTTATCTCGACGAATATAGGCTATTATAGGGTAGGTACTAGCAGTAATAAAAGACTGCTAGTATTAGAAGCCCAGTCGGCAGTTCGTTACTAACCTAACCGGCGCCACGTCGGGCCGATAGGACCCACCTATCGCGCCGATTCGACTAATAGGAAGGGCAGGACCCTACACGCAAGGACTGCCCATATGGCCGTCGTAACTACCAAACCTATGATAGTTAGATATCACGAACAACTACAGTATTACGGAAGAACCCTATCTTTCTGGTACGATTACCTGCGCAGGATAGTTATTCCGACATAACCTTTAATTATTTACTGTTTATAATACTATTCTATATTTATCTATTAATTCTCTAGAGATAGAAGTATAATATCTTAATTAACTATTATTACTTTTACCCTATTAATTACCTAATATTACTTAACTAAGCGCTAAGCTAATTAATCTATTCCCTAATTAATCTAAATTTAATTAATAACCCCCCTCTACCTTATAATGGTATATTAAACGAGATCTAATTAGCTAGTTATAGTTATAAGGCTATAATAGCGCTTATATTAATATTAGAAGGCTCTTAGAGCCTTATATGAAGGCTTTTTAATACTACTACATTATATTATCTAACCATAATACCCCTCTATATAAGAACCTAAAGGTTTTTAACCTAAATAAGCCTATATAAGTGTAGCTTATTAAAGGCTTACTTATAGATCTTAATATAGATAGAAATAAGAGCTTAGCCTAGGGTACTATTACTAAAATATAGAAGTTTCCTAAACTTCTGTTTATTAATTATAATTACTTAGGTAAAAGCCAGAAGATTACTCTTACTTTTAATAATATAATATAATTATTCCAGAATAACTCTAACTTAACCCTTGCCTAGATCTAAGACTAGCTTATAAAAAGAGCTACTTAGGGTATTAAGTCCTAAGCCTTTTATATAGGATATATTATTATAAGTAATAACCTCTGTATACTTTATAATACTACCCTCTACTTAGAATATAAGAATCAGGAGCTCTAAGAGTCTCCTATACTATTAGTCATAATACTAAATAGTCTACTATATTTAAGCGCTATTAAGAAGAGTATAACTAAGCTTAATATAATATTATTATTATAATAGAGGAGAGGGATAAAGTGAGGGATATTAATAAAGCCTTACTCTAGCGTTTTAAATATGTTATAACTACTACTCCTCTCCTATTAAAATCTCCTTTTAGTAACTATAATATAGCGCTTTAGGTAATCTTTAACTAATTATTATATCTTAAGAGTTAGATCTACTCTAGCTTGCCCTTATTAACTATTAGTAATAATAATACCTAGAAGATTAAGATACCTAAGGTCCCTATCTTTATAGGTATTAAGAGCACTAATCCTAAGTATCTAAAGTTTAATATCTAGCTTTTTTATATTAAAACACGCCTTAATAATAGAGAGTATTATAATAAGTCCTAATACTTTAAGTTTTTACTCTTATACCTTAAAGGAACTACTTATAATATCTTAGCCCCTCTCCTCTTAAGCCACCTGCCTTAAATTACTATAGTAGAATAGCTTATTAATAAGCTAAAAGGTATTTTTATTAACTTAGTTTAGTATAATAAGGCTTAGATAAAGATTAATACCCTTACTATCTTATTTAAGGATATTTATATTAAATAAGCTATATTTATCAAACTTAAAAGCTCCTAGAGTCTGAGTAGTGCTAGAAGTTCTATAAGAAACTACTTAACTCTCTTTAGAACTAATACTCTATCTATTATATAAATAGTATCTTCAATTTCTAGGACTATACTACTTAGGTCTATATTATAGCCTATATTATAGCACCTTCTAATAACTACCTAGCTAACTAAACTATTATATAAGGCTCCGCCTTAGTAGCCCGCGCTAGACCTTCTAGTAGAGGAAACCCCTATAGATAAGCCTATACTAACTAGGATTAAATCCCCGAGGCTTTATATAAGAAGCTCTATAACTAGGGTGCTTATTTTATCTATAGTAATAATAGCTATACCTTATAAGATTACCCCTATAAGAGGGCTAGAGTTCTTATAAGTATTACTAAGCTTATTAAGGCTACTAATAATAACCTAGAGCTAGTAAAAACTAGAGCCCCTAATAAACGTAGACTCTCTATTAGGAGAGAACTAAAGAGATTAATAATTAGTAATAATATCTATTAACTTATAATAACTAATTAATAATAAACTACTAGAGAAAGAGTTAATTCTAGTTTATAATAGATATAGGATTCGCCTTAGAACCCTTCTTCATACTACAGCAAATAGCTATGCTTTTATAAATACTTATATAACCCTCTTATTAAGGAATTTTTATTATACTAAGTATAATAAGTTATAACGCCCTATCCTAGCTACTAGATTTAATAGAGAGCTACTAGATATTATAACTAAGGTATAGACGACCTATATATAAGTAAACTACTAAGAATTAATATAAATACCCCCCCTCTAACTTAATATAAGGAGATATAACCTTATTCTTAGCTACTTATAGTTTAATTACTATAATATTAATATAGATATATACTATTAGCGCTTATATTAGCCTAGTAATACCCCTATAGCTTAAGACCTCTCTAGAATAATTGTATAAGATATTAAAAACCTCCTCTAACCTATTAAAATTAATATTAAATATTGACTTAATATAGAATGCTATTAAGCTATATTTAGAGCTAAGGAATAGCTATATAATACTTAGAAAGCTATAAGAAGTAAGATAAAGACCCCTATAAAGATCCTATAGCGAGGCTATATACCTAAGGACTTAGGATATAATAGTAACTTAGAGAAAATAGATATAGCATTAAAGGGCGTATTAATAGTTAGCTAGACCTAGTAAGCGCTATACTAGAAGCCTAGATCCCTTACCCCTAAAGCCTAATAAGTAAAGAAAGACCTTAATATAATATTTATTAGCGCTATAGGGTTTAAAAGGAACCTAAAGTATACTAATATTAACTTAAGCTCTATATTATTATATAAGCTTAACCTAATAATTACTAATAAATAGGAGGTAGAAGAGAAAGGTATAAGCCCCCTAGAAGTTAATAAAGCTAAGAGGTAATGCTTAATTAATTAGAGACTTCTCTTCTACCTCTAGGATTAAAAAGATTGCTTTAGTAAAACTACTAGTAATATACTACCTCCTTATTACCCTTATAACTACTAAATTAAACTAGAGATATGTATAAAGAAATAGTTAACCTTTTACTTATTATATAAGTAATTACTATTAGAACTTAAAGCTACTTAATAATATCTCCTTAAGAACCTAATAAAAGGCTTTATAATACTAAGTAATACCCTATTTATATCCCTTATACTATTTATTTAGAAAGCTAATAGCTACTTATAGTTCTATATTAACTTCTAGAGGCTAAATAAATTTATTAAAAAGGATTAATACCTATTACTTCTAATTAATAAGATATTAAGTTAAATTAGCTAAGCTAAGGTATTTATAAAGATTAACATCTACTAGGCGTTCTATTAAATTTATATCTACTCTAACTTAGAAGACTTAATAATATTCTATACCTAATATAGCTCCTATAAGTATAAGGTTCTACCCTTAAGGCTCTATAATAAGCTAGCTATATACTAATAGTATATAAATAATACCCTTATGGAATACCTAGATAATTTCTATATAGTATACATAGATAATATAAGAATATACTTAGAGGACCCCCTTTAGTATAAGGACTATATTAAGAAGGTCCTTAACTAGCTATATTAAGTAAGGCTTTAGGCTAATATTAAGAAGTACAAATTTAATATAACTATAATATACTACCTTAGGTTTATTATTACTACTAAAGGGATTAGCCCTAACCCTGAGAAGGTCTCTATAGTAAAAGACTAGTAACTACTGACTATAATATATAATATCTAATCCTTCCTAGGGTTCTATAACTTCTATTAATAATTTATCAAGGGTTATAAAAAGATTACTTAGCTACTTACTAAGCTTATAGCTAAAAGCGCCTAGTTTAATTTTAATAATGACTATATAGTAATATTGATAATACTAAAGGAGGCACTAATATCAACCCCTATCTTATGCTACTAAAAGCCTAAGCTACTAACCTAAGTAGAGATAGATACCTCTAAATCTATCTATACAACTACCCTCTTCTAATAATAAACTATTAATAATCTATAGTACCTAGCAGCCTATTTCTTAAAGATAATATTACTAAACTAAGATAAACTACCCTATTTATAACTATAAGATAATAGTAATTATTATTATATTAGAGGAATAGAAAGCTAAACTCTTAGTAATTACCTAGCGTTTTAAGGTTATTATAAACTACTAACTACTACTCTACTTTATAACTAAATAGCTTCTAAATATCTACTAAGCCTACTGATTAGATATCTTAGCTAGTTTTAACTTCTATATCTAATATTACCTAGGGTATAAAAATATACTAGCTAATACCCTATTATAGACATAGAAAAATAAAGACTTTTAAACCTAATAAGTAATCTATAAGTTAAACTATACTTAGGTATTATTACTACTTACTTACTTATCCATAGAGGTAGTAAATAAGCTATACTAGCTACTAGAAGGCGCTCTAATCTACCCTATAGTAGCTATTAATATACTTAAACTAGAAGATAAGCTAAAGGGATACCTCCTAGTTAAATAGATCCTCTAGCTTAACTATAAGCTTAATATATTATTACTTAAGATATTAAATATACTTACTATTACTAAAAAGAAGCACTAGAAAATATAAGATAGGTTTTTAATAACAGATAAGAAGCTTATAATACCTAAGGAGGAGGACCTATATATAAAATTAATTTATAAGGCTTATACCTAAAAGCTTATAGTATAACTAGGTTAGAATAAGACTATTAAGCTTCTAAAGGAGCACTACTTTTAGCCCTAGCTAACTAATAATATTAAATAGTATATTTATAATTATTATACCTACTATTAGGCTTAGAAGCTAAGAGATAAGCCCCTAGGCGAGTTAAGAACCTTACTAATACTAGACTACCCCTAGGAATATATTATAATCGACTTTATATTATGCCTACCTAATTACTATAAGTATAATAATATATTTATAATAATATATTTATAATAATATATTTATAATAATATATTTATAATAATATATTTATAATAATATATTTATAATAATATATTTATAATAATATATTTATAATAATATATTTATAATAATATACTACCTATTAAAGAAGATAGTCTCCCTTTTCTACTATAAGATAGCTATAGTATAGGATCTCGCTTAGCTATATTATACCTATATCTTCTAATATATAGGTTTCCCTAGTATAATTATATCTAATAGAAGCCCTTAGTTTACCTCTAAGTTCTAGGGTAAACTTTATAAGATATATAATATAATTATATAGCTAGGTATAGCTAGCTATATAGAAACTAATAAATAGATTAAGATCTTTAACCAATACCTAACTTAATACCTCTACCCCTAGATAAACTAGTTCTAAGATAACTAAAGCGAAATACTCCCTACTATAGACTTTACTTAAGTAATACTACTAAATAAAATTGTAAAGCTTATACTATTTAAGATTAAATAAGAGTATTTACTACAGATAAGTTTTAACTAGGATTAATATATATAGAGGTTTTTAATAATAAAAGCAAAGATTAACTAGGGTAACGCCTAGTAGCTTATATAAAACCTCTATAGTATATAAGATATTACTAAAGGCAATATAGCTATAGCTTAATATTATTATACCTGTACTACTAATTACTACTACTAGCCTAACAACTTAGCTATAAGAGACTCTATCTATATATTAATAGATAGATAGTACTAGGGGAGTTCTTTAAAACTATCTATACTATAGGATAGATTATAGCTAATTAAAGCTACTAGCCCTAGGGGAGTATAGGTACTAGATCTACTAAAAGAATATAACTCTTACTTAGTATTCTACCTTAGTAAGCTTTAGAAAGCTACTAGGGACCTTCTACTAGGTTAATTTAAAACCCTACTACTTGCTATTAAGTTTAATAATAAGCTAGAATATAAGGTTATATAGGTAACTATTAGCTAGTTATACTAAGGATAGTTATAGTATTATACTAACTAGAAAAGCTATAACTATAACCCTACCTACTATAATACTAAAAGTTTTAAATATACCCTAGTAGTAATATAGGACTTTTATATTATAAACCTAGCTACTATAGGGCTACTGAGATACTTTCTAGCTTAGCTTCTAGCTACTACCTAAGATAAGGACCCTGCTGCTATAGATAATAATAACACCCTAGTATAACTATTAGGAGTAGGAACGCTATTTAGGGGAATGCTTATATATATAGTAGTTAATTGCTATAGATAGTAATACTAGTAAAGGGAGGGGTGATATTATAGCGCTAGGTTAGACCTACCTGAATTTAGGATTATATAACTACTACGTCATGTGATCTCTAAGCAAGCCTTTAGCCTTCTAGGGCTGCGCTAGCCTATAGATAGAGTTTTCCCTTCTTTAACGCAGAATCCACTCAATATAGCGCAATTAAAGTGTGCTAACCCTCGCCTATTCGCTGTTCGTGATAGTAACACATAATAATATTAATAAGTAATAATATCTAATATAGGGATCCTCTTTTAAGAAGTTATATATACTAAAAGGGTTATTACTTATTCTTCTTAATATTTTAATAACATAATTAAATATAATTAAGTTATATTTAGCTTATTTAAAAGATTTATAACGACTCATTATAAAAAGGATTTAAAAAAAAGGAATATAGGATAGTTATAAGGGGTTAGAGATCTTATTTAGTATAAGAAGTTATTATAATAACTATTAATATAGCTTTATTATATTAGAAATAGGTAATATTAGGGGAAAAATAAGGTAGGAGAGTAAGAGAAGTTAATAAGTTATTATAAGTAGGATGATTTAAGTAATTAGTTAACTTAATAAAAATTCTTTTTATATACTAAATTCCTTAGTAAATAAATAGAAGGAGCGCCCCTTATAATTAAATCAAGTAAGAGCTCTTCTTATAGACGGAGTAGTAATAAGGAAAGTACTACCTATCTAACCTTAAGATCCCTAAGGCCCTGTCTATTATTACTTTAATAGTTATAAGAATAGTAATATTAAATTAGTATTTAATTATAAATATGCCTTTTATAGAGAAAACACTTTTAACTAGTCCTAATATTAGTTATAAGGTACAGTAGTTCTATCTAGCTATTATAACTAATATATAACTTAACTAACTTAGTATTATATAGTAAATAGTTCCCTCTAATAAAGTTTAAACTTTAGAGGCTTCCTATCTTAAGCTAATATAACTAGATTGCTATACTTAAATAGGGTAGTTTATTATGATTTATACTTAGCTAATTATATAGCATTCTAGGTATCTTAGGTACTTATTATTACTCTTCTCTTATAGTTTATATAGGTAATATAAGTAACTATAGCGTTAGCTAGTTTCTCTAGCTATAGAATCTTATTATAGCTTTATAATTTAATAGTTAAACTAGTTATTTCTTATCTTATTAGAATCTTAGTTAGGGAATATCTTATAGTTGGTATTTACTATTTATTAATATCCCGAAGCACTTCTATATAATATAGGTCCTAGTCCTCCAGGGGGAATTATTTACCTATTATTTATTTTAAAATAAGGTTAATAAATAATTAAACATAAGTTTTAATTATACCTACTAATTCATAAGACTTAGCTAGGGCTAGTACTACGTTAGCGTATTATAATGTTATTATAGTTTTAAACTTAATAGATATAAATACTCCTCTAGTATCTAAGTAAATAACTTATAGAGGTATCCTAATAATATCTATCTATACCTCTAACTAAGGGATTGCTTCCCTAGTAGTAGCTATCTTTATGAGTTAATTCTAATAGAACTAGCTTAAGTAGTTAATCTAGATTAGAAAATATATATTTCCCCTTACTAATATAAGTAACACGCCTGAGTAGTTAATTCTAATAACTTATGATAGTTCTAAGATTAATACTATTTAGTCTAGATATAGTAGCTTTATAGTCTAATACTAGTATAAGGCTAATAGCTATTTATATAGTTAATAATATTAGTTAATATTTCTAGCTAAAAAACCTTACTTACTAACTATTAACGCGTGTATTTAGCTTATAATAACTGGACTTATTATAAGCTTCTTTATATATATTAGCTACTTCTAATATATGGGGTATTTGTATTAAATTCCTTAGTATAATTTATATAAGACCCTATCTAATATTAGGTAAGATTAGTAGCGATTTGCTAAGTATTAAGTTTAGTAATTATTAGTATTATATCTACCTAATAGGAACTTATAGATATTACTATACTATAAGTTATCCCTCTATTTTTCTTATCTTAGTATTACCTTAGGCTATATAGATATTTAGACTTAGGGCTATATCCTAAGTATCTAACTAATACATGTATCTAGTTATAAGTTCTAATAATCCTATTTTAGTAGTTACTAGATATTTTATTAGCTCTAGAACGGGGTTATCTAACTTCCCCTCACTAGAACCTATTCCCTTATAATATATAAGTAAGGGCTCTATAATCTTATTTAATTATTTAAAATTTAGCTTATCTTTTAAGGTAGTTTTTAATAGTTCTTTATATGCTCTAGATCTATCCTTCTATACTTAGGAACTATCTTCTATCTCTAACCTAAATACTTATAAATTATTATTATTATAATTATAAGATAGGAAGATTATTCTAAATAGTATATTCGTAGCTACGTTTTACTAGCCCTAGATATACTTAATCTTAATATTTAATATCCTTAGTTATAATACCGAGCATATATATATCCTATTATAATAAGCTAAGGTTAAAAACTAGGTAAGGGGTTTATAATTAATATTGATAGTTAAGAGCGTTTCTATTTAAAGAAAATAGGAGTATTATTAGTAAAACTCTATAATTACTAATAGCTTATACTTCTAAGTTCTATAGTTATATTAGGTTTTTGTAAGTAGGAATAAGTTATATAGAATCAGAACCTATCTAGTTGACTAGTTCTATATAATTATATACCCTCCTATATACTTAGATATATTAGAATATAGTTATATAGGTTAGCTAATATCTAGACTATATAGTTTAATAGCTCTTATAACTAGTTCCTTTATTAGCTAAAACAATAGGGCTTTAGAAGATCTCTATTTCTATAGAACTAAGCCTATTAGCTAATATAATAAGCAAGTAACTTTAGTATAGTTGTTTATTTATTATCTATAAGGTCTAGTAATAGTAATAAATACCCTTACTCTAGTCTAGTTAGTAAGTACTAGCTATTCCTAGATCTTTATAATATAATTAGGCTTAATAAATATAGCGCCTCTAGCTTTATATACCTAACCTATAGTAATAACTAATCTTATTCCTAAGCTAATCTTTTTTCTTAATAATTAAACTCGCGCTTATATACACTAAGGTAGTAGATATTACTTTATAAATATCTACTTATTATCTTAGTAATAGAACTTTATAAGAAATATTATTAAAATAGATATCTATAGGGGGTATTTCGCTAGCTTTCATTAGAACTAATAAGAATAGTTTAGCTTTTAGCTCTAGAATAGGACCTAGGAAGGTCCTCTTAAATTCTATTATTTAGTAGGCTAAGGCCTTTACGCCTTATTATATCCTAGTTAGTTATAGTTATAGATATTCTAGTATATTAAATATATAAATGTATCTATAGTCTGGGTAAATAGGGATAGTATAAGGAACAATGGCGGGTGCAGGATGCAGAGCCACGCTATTAGCAAAACGTCGGCAAGTCAGGGACGAATAAATATACCTTAGAGAAAACTCTATAAGTAGAAAACTTAGAAGATTAAGTAATAGTCTAATATAATAATAGATATCTACGTTTTAATATTCTAGCCTTTCCTAGTTTAGGCCTTTAGCTATACTCTTTATAATTTTATTATTTCTACTTTAATTCGAGAAACTAGCGCTAGTTAGGATATCTAAAGCGAACTAGTAATAATATACTAATAATTTAGCAACGGAGTTTAATTATAATAAACTCCAGGCTAGGTATATAGAATATAACTAATAGGGTCTTAGCTAATAAGATACTAATTATTTACTAAGCCCTGAGATATAGGGAATATAGCGTAGATGCTACGCTAGAGGAATAAATAACCCTAGTAATAATATAGCGGGAGGAATAACTCCGAGGGGTTAAGCTAGGTCCTAGGTAGTATTAGACTAGGCAGACTACCCCTCGAGGGGCGAACGGATAGCGAGCAGTAGCTAATAGGGTACCCCGCCCGGGATACCCCGAGAAGCTAGTATCTCTAGTATCCTTACCTAGGCTATAGGATTACTATAGAAATAATAAGAGAGCCTTATGGAGTAGATATATCTATAATAATAGCAGCATAAGGAATAAACCGCTACCCTACTATAAGAGCTTGTTAATCGCTTAGCGCTAAGATATTTATAGAGAGAATATAAAAAGCCCCCTATATATAACTACTATACTATAACTAAGGACTTTACTATAGACTAAGTTAGCAACTAGATCTAAGCGATTAAAGATAGAAACCGACTACGCGCTAGTAATATGCTAGAGCAGCAGGTCTAATAGGTACTTATAAAGATAAGCCCGTCCCTATAGACCTAGTAGCGATATTATAGGGCTAGGCTAGAAGGAGACCTAGTATAGGCTAACTTTATAATATTTACTTATTAATACTATATCAACCCCGAGCTTTAAGAGCGAAAGTACTATAAGAAGTTAGATATAATAAGGTAGAAAGAGATATAGTTATTAATATAGTTCTTTACTAAATAGTTAGTAATATATTAGGACTTAGGTATAGTTAATATAGAAGATAGCAAGGCTAAAGCCTATATACTATACTTCTAATTAGCCCTATTCCTACGTAGGGAACTTAAATATTAGAAAGTTGAGATAAAGAGGCTAAGAGATATAGCTATAGAAGCTAAATACTTATAGGAAATATATTGCTAAGAGGGTAGTAAACCTCTATAAAGCGAAAGCAAGAAATAGTATATAGGGGAAGAGCATAACCTAAGGAGGCCCCTAGTAGTAAGGTCGGGTTAAAAGACGGGCTAGTAGGGTTCTAGCTAGAAGATAGCGCGGGGTTTATAGAGCCTAATACCTTACTAATAGGTTAGTAGTATAATATAGAGATCTAACTAGAACGGGTTTATATCTAGCTCTAGCACCCGACCTATAATATCTAATTATATAGTATGCTTTTGCTATAAGCAAAAGGGGTATAAGAAGGTAGACTACCTAGATGAATACGCGAGATAAAGTGTGAATAAAATGCTAATAGGATACTAAGTACTCGCTAAGAAGGCGAGGATTAATATAATCTAATCCTTAAGAGTTAAAGAACTCAACTTATTACAAAATAAGTAGGCCAGGGGACTATATTAGTCACCCCTATGCCTAAGTTAGAACTATATACTCTCCTAAAAAGAGCTATTATAAAGGGATAAGCAATCGTTCTCTAGAATATTACTAAATAAGAAGTAGTAGTAGATATAGATTCCTATTCCTAGGTTGATATAATTAGTAGTTAACTAGCTAAGTCCTTATAACTATAACCTATAGTAGCTATTACCCTTATATTAGAAGGGTTTAATAGGTTATCTACGATAGGCTAGAATATATACTAGTTAATATTCTTCTTTATTAACTTAGGAGGAGAAGCGAGGAAGATATAGCGACTCTTTGCGAAAGCCTCCTAACCTAAGGGAGTAGGAGACCTCCTCCTATTATAATACTCTATAAAAAGAGAGAGTATTATAATTAATACTTGGATAAATACCTAGGAATATAAATGCTTTAGTATCGCTAAGCTATTAGTATTTATATAAGAGATTATTAAGAATAGCTAGAAGGCCTATATTATATATATATTAGGGAATATTACCCCCTATAAGCTGCTAATAGGGGCTCTAGAAGAAGAAGATACCCTAGAGGGCGATATAGAGTTACTACTAGAACTATCTAATAATTGAGTAATATTTAATAAATACTTAGCAAAGTAGTACCCGGTCCTAGAGGGCATAGAATATACTATCGATTTAATTAAAGGGAAGAAACCCCTATATAGGCCTATCTACCTATTGAATGAGCATTAGTTAGAAGAACTTCGCTAATATATCGCTAATAACTAAGCAATAGGGTAGATCTAACCCTTAACTAGCAAGGCAAGCGCCCCTATCCTTTTCATACCTAAGAAAGATAGGTCCTTATGCCTTTATATAGATTATTAAAGCCTTAATAAGGTAATAATAAAGAACTAATATCTACTCCCTCTTATTAGTAAACTATTAGATAGGCTTTAGGGGGCGAAATAGATCTTAAAAATCGATATTCGAGATATATACTACTATATTTATATTAAGCTAGAGGATTGCTAGAAAATAGCGTTTAGGACGCGTTATAGGTATTTTAAATATAATATTATGCTATTTAGACTTATGAACGCCTTAGCTATATTCTAGGCGTATATTTACTAAGTACTTGCTAAACTGCTAGATACTTATTATATTACCTATATAGATAATATTATAGTCTACTCCGAGATAAGAGAGCAATATATAGAAGACCTTCTCTAAGTACTCTGCAGGCTTTGCTAGTAGGAGCTCTATACTAAGCTTAGTAAGTATAGGTTCTATTAATAGCAGGTAGAGTTCCTAGGGTATATTATTACGCCTAAGGGTATATTAATAGACTAAACTCGCATCCGAGCTATTGCTAAATAGAAGCTGCTAAAGATATACTAAGATATCTAGGTCTTCCTTAGATTTAATAACTTCTACTATAAGTTTATTATAGGATATTCGGGCATTATAGCCCTAATAATATCCCTACTAAAGGGTAGCGAGAATAATAAGAAAGGAGGTAAGTTTTACTAGCTAGAAGAGGCTTAATAAGCCTTCGAGTAGCTTTAAGCCGCCTTCTGCTTAGCGACTATTCTCTAATACTAGGACCTAACCCGCGAGATAAGGGTTAAGACGGATGCTTCTATAAAGGCTATATCAAGTATCCTATTATAGTATATTAATAGTTAGTAGTAACTAGTTGCTTACTACTCATAGAAGCTTAGCAATATAGAGTAATATTAGGGAGCAGGCTAATAAGAACTTCTCGCTATAGTTAAGAGTTTAGACTATTAGGCTTATTACCTTCAGGGTATATTAAAGAAGTTTATAGTTCTAATAGATTACTAGGCGCTAAAGGGAGTTATTAGCATGCCTATGCGGGACCTTTAGGGAAGGCTCGCTAGGTAGGTATATAAACTCTTAGTATTTAATTTCAACCTAGAGCATAGGTCGGGGGTTATAAAACTAGTAGATAGTTTATCTAAGAGGCTAGACTATATAGAGCGGGAGGTGAAGTATAATAATATACTCCTAACCCTAGCAAAGAAGCTAAGGCTTATTAGAGAACTACTAGTAGACCTTTAGATAAGTATTATTATATTATAAGGTAGTATAGAGATCTCAAAAGTATTTATTAATGCTATAAGAGCTAGCATGAGGTACCCCTTCTAGATGGATAGCTCCGGGGGCAGAGACGCCTCGGTCTCTAGTTAGTATTACGCTCTATAGCATGCTAATATTACTATAACTATAATAGCTATAATAACCCAATACTAAAGAGCAAGGGGTAACGTAGAGAACGCTTAGCGAGAGGTTATTAACTAAGAGGACTCGCTTAGAGCTAGGATTACTATAGTATAATAATATATCCTACGCTAGGTTATAAGGGAGCTTATAATAAGCAAAACCGCAGATAGTTAGCAACTCTCTAAAGCAATAGAGAATCTTATCTATAGACTATAAGCTAACGACTTATACTACTAGATATAATTAGAGAGGGTGCACAGACTAGCTAGTAATTATAGGGGCTATACGATCGATAGCTAGGGAACCCTATTCTATAAGGGATAGCTGGAGATACTATAAGAAGGGTCTCTAAAGCTAGAGATCCTTTACTAATACTATAACGACCGCAGGGCGGGTTATATAGGGGTGAATAAGACTACTAAGTTAATCTCGAGGAACTTCTATTAGCTAAACTTAGCTATAGATATGCGTGATTATATTATAGGGTGCTATATATACCAGGGGAACCGCGTTCCGAGGTATAAGCCTTATAGAAAGTTATAACCGCTACCCTTACCTATATACCCGTTCTAGGAAATAAGCATAGACTTTATTACTAGGTTACTAGCGAGCTCTTAGCATAAAGGCGGGGAATATAACGTAGTTCTCGTTATTATATACTAAATAACTAAGTTCGCTATATTTATTCTAATAATAAAGCAGCTAATAGCTGCTAAGTTAGTGCAGATTATCTACGAATAGGTTAAATACCGCTTTAGCACTCCAGAGGGTATTATTAGCAACTAAGATAAGCTCCTAACTAGCTAATTTTGGGAAGAGTTTATAAGAGAGAGGGCTATTAAGCGCCGCCTCTCTACTATATACTATCCCTAGACCGATAGGTAGTTAAAAAGGATATACTAGATATTAGAAAAGTACCTATAAGTATATGCTAGTAACTCGCTATAAGAATAAGTAGTCTAGCTACCCGAGGCGGAGTTCGCATATAATAATAGTTACCATAGCACTACTAGCTACTTGCTAATAGAGGCCCTATATAGTTACTACCCGCGTTATATAGAGTATATAGCTCCTGCGAATAGGGTTATAGTATAGGGTATAAGGGAGCGAATTAAATATATTTCAAGACTCTGCGAGAGGGCCTAGGAATAGTAGTAGAAGGCTACTAAGGCGCAAGCTAAGTATTATAATACGAGGTATAAGGACTAGACCTACTATCGGGGATAGGTCGTCAGGCTATTAATAAAGAACTTATAGTTTAAGAATAAGAAACTAGTATCTAGGTTTATATAGGTAGCTATTATAGAATTAATTAGTATATAAGTATATAGGGTCTATCTACTACTATAGTACTAATAGATATATAATATATTCTCTATTACCTTACTAGAAATATAGGATAACTACTAAGCAAGTAGCGAAGGTTCGCCTATATACCTAGAGCTTAAGGATAAGCTAGAGGAATAGGAAGTAGAAGAGATTATTATATAGCAAGGTATTAGTAATAATATGCAGTATCTAGTTAAATAAGTAGGATAGCCTATAGAATATAATACATAGGAGCTTATAGAAAGCTTAGCAAACGCGCAAGAGGCTATTTATAAGTTCGATAGATAGTATAAGAGGTCTTATAAGAAGTAGGATAACTAGTTATAAGGTTATAGTAACGAGTTACTAATTATAAATCATAAGACTATAGAATAGAAGCTAAATTAAGAAGTAGAATATTAATTATATTAAGCAGCGAACTATTACTAATACTATAGCGAAAAGAGGGGTATTATCCTATAAGGAAAAGGGAGAGGGCTAACTATCTAATTAGTTATTTACTTCTAATTATAACTATAGGCGCGAGCGCCCCGACTACTACGACCACGAGCAGCACTATAGCAACTAGTCGCTAGGCTAGTATTATTAATATCCCTATTATTATTGCCTGCAGACGAACTACCTGCCGACTTACTACTAGACTTACTACCCGAGTTACTACCCGACTCGCTACTAGAGCTACTACCTACCTTACTACCCGACTCGTTACTAGAGCTATTATTAGAGATAGTAATAATAACCTTAGTCTTTTTAGCCCTTCTAGCCTTCTTCGCTAAATCATTACTATCCTCTTAGCTATATTTAATAGGTGTATAGAGGTATAAGGTGCGGGAGATAGGATAAGTACTAGTAATAATAATAAAGCAAGAGGGAATATTATTAGAAATATACTTAAGGAGGTTATCTTAAAGTAACTAGCTAAATTTAGGAAAAGGGTTAATATTATACTCGCGAGAGCGCTTAGGGACTGCCTTTATTAAAGGGTTATCAACTAGACGATCGATCTTATTATAGAGGTATATAGTAGGACTATCGTTATAAATATATAGTAGCTAGGTAGCGTTTAGGTGCTAAAGAATATTAATACTATTATAAGGGTACTAACCTAGAACTAATTATTAGCAGGATATAGCTAGCGAGGGAGTAGTAAATAATAGCCTATATAAACTAGGATATCGAGACCTAAGTGCTCACGGATAGAGGCGAGCTCCTGGAGTTAAAATTGCTCTATATTATAGCTGCTGCTACTAGTAGTAGGATTATAAATAAGCTTAGTAATACGTTTCTATACTATCGAATAGTTAGTAAGGGAAGTGAGAATATAATAATAATAAAGAGGGGTTAAGATACCCTCCCGTTCCTAAATTTAGATCTAGTAGAATATATTCTAAGTTATCTAAGCTACGCCCTAAAGCTCCTAGGAACCTACTAGGCGTTAGCATATAGCAACCTAGTAGCGAATAAGTAGAGACTTATAGTAGCATATTTTTTCTTATCGAAGGTATAATAAATATACTTCTATATATGCTCGCTATATATATAGCGAAGGTTAATAACGTCTTAATATATTTTATAGAGATAGCTGAGGTAAGGATAGCTATTATTAGTACTATTAATAAGGTTATTAGAGAGGATTTCGGGATTTAATAGGTATTTAGCGAGAATCACACCTATATGCGTAATATAAGATATAGCAGAGAACGATTAGCGAAATAATAGGGAAAGAGATAAACTAGAAAAGGAAGAAATAGGAAAATTCATAATTATAATAAAAGCTAGTAGAATAGATAATAAAGAGAAAAATAATAAAAGCTATTAAGTTAAAAAAGAGATACTAAAGGGGGAAAAATCTAGCTAGGTTAGAGACCTCGAAAAATAGATACCCTTTTATAATTAGCATTACTAGGCAATAAGGCTAAATAATCACTAGCTATATACTACTAAATAGTTATATAACTATTAGTAACTAATTAAAAAATAATAGCGATACTTAAAATCTAAAAATATATAAACCGCTAGAAAATAAAATATATTATTTGCTATAATAGCCTAAATCTAGCGCAGGAAGGAGCAATAGCAAATAATATAATAAAAGCGCTAAACTATCGCCTTATAATTAGCAATATAGAGCTATATTACCCTACTAATACGCCTTAGGGACCAAGGCTTTAGAAGGGGGGGCAATTATAAGGAATAATAGTAAGTATAGGATATAGAGCTATGCTATTAGCAAAACGTTAGCGAGTTAGGGACGAATAAATACACCTTAGAGAAAACTCTATAAGCGGAAAACTTAGAAGGTTAAGCAATAGTCTAATATAATAACGGATATCTACGTTTCAACATTCTAGCCTTTCCTGGTTTAGGCCTTTAGCCATACTCTTTACAGATAGACTAATAGGTATACTTTAAATCCTAAGATAAATAGGACCTAATCTAAGGATCTAATAGGTTGTTATAAATTTTATGGAGTAATAGGATTAGTAATATTAGAATCTATTTATTAATATTCTAATAATTAATAGTAAATAGTATTCTCCCTAATGATTATTATTTTTCTATATTAATATAAGTTATATGCCCTATTCTAATACCATATTATTAGTAATTACTATTAAATTATATAATTTTATATTATACCCCTCCTAAACTAAGTAGTCCATTTGGTATTTCTTAATAGGGTTTTAATATTTTCTCTAACTTAAGGTCTATAGCTTTATACCATTATTTAGATAAGGAATATATTTATATAAGTTAATAGCTAGAAAGTTATCTAGGAAACTAGAGAATAGGATATAATAAGTAAAATTACCCATTTAATCTTATTATTAATACTTTCTAGTATATTTAGGCCTAATTGTATTAGCTCTTTCTCTTACTACTTATTTACCTTAGTTATTAGAGTTATATAGTTAATCTAGAGTTACTTAATATATTAGTCTATAAGGAATACTAATAATCTTATAGGCTTATCTAGTTAGTAAAGAGAAGTCTTAGTAGGTATAAGAGTATGGCTAAAGGCCTAAACCAGGAAAGGCTAGAATGTTGAAACGTAGGTATCTGTTATTATATTAAACTATTGCTTAACCTTCTAAGTTTTCAGCTTGCAGAGGTTTCTCTAAGGTATATTTATCCGCCCCTGACTTACTAACGTTTTATTAATAGCATAGCTCTATATCCTATACTTACTATTATTCCTTATAATTACGCCCCCTTCTAAAGCCTTAGTCCCTAAGGCATACTAGTAGGGTAATGCAGCTCTGCGTTACTAACTATAGGGCGATAATTTAGCGTCTTTATTATATTATTTGCTATTGCTCCTTCCTATGCTAGATTTAGGCTATTATAGCAAATAAAGTATTTTATTTTCTAGCGCTTTATATGTTTTTGAATTTTGAGTATTACTATTATTTTTTAATTAGTTACTAATAGTTATATAACTATTTAGTAGTATATAGTTAGTAATTATTTAGCCTTATTACCTAGTAATGCTAATTATAAAAGGGCGTCTTCTTTTCAAGGTCTCTAACCTAGCTGAATTTTTCCCTCTTTATAATCCTTTTTAAACCTAGCAGCCTCTCTTTCTTTTTAGCGCCTATTTTACAAGCTTTCGCTACGATTAATAATTTCTTTCTATTTCTCCTCTTTTTTACTTATCTTCTTCTCTAGCGTTTTGCTAATAGCTCTCTATTATATCCTATATTATATATATAGGTGCAATACTCGCTAAATACTTATATAATCCCGAGATCCTCTCTAGTAACCTTACTAGTAATACTAATAGTAGCTATCCTTGCCTTAGCTATCTCTATAAGATATATTAGGATATTATTAACCTTTGCTATATATATAGCGTGTCACACGCCTTTTGGTGATATAGTCGGCTATCACGTGGTATTCCACGTGACCATAGTTGGGCTCAACGCCTATCCTTTAAGTAGGAGACTTCTAGCAGATAAGCTTAGAAGGCTCGGCTATTATAGAATATATTACGATATACCTATAATTACCTATTATACTATTTATTATTATTCACGCTTATATTGCTCTTTTCCTTATTTCACTCGTAGTCTTAGCGACCCCTATTATAGCCCTAGGCTAGTAGGAAGACTATAATATCTAGTAGCACGACCTATTCTTTTTCCTTATCTAAGACCTCCCTTATATTATAAAAACTCGCAATAAGGTAGAGGAATTAGACTTAACCTCGAAACCCCCTCCTAAAAAGTATTTATATACTAAAAGGAAGGAAGTTAAAGAAGTTAAAGAGATAGAGGTCTTAACTATTAACTTATATAGCTAACTATTCGAGTTTAATATTAAATTAGTATAGTAATCCCTCTCTTATAGAGGAATATTATAATATAGGAGATATAGCTAGAATTAGATACTATAATAAGGCTTATAAGCTCTATAGTTTCTAGCAGGCTTATAAGGACTATAACTTTACCCTCAGCCTTAGCGAACGATTTCGCAACTAGATAGCAAACCTCGCCTCTCTCAAATAGGATAATAACTATATACCCTATATAGATATCGTTGATATAGGCTAGAAGGCGAAAGCTAATCTATACTATTACTAGATACTTAAGCCTAATAACTATATAACCGCATTAATTAGTATTATTAACGCGATTATAACTATAAGGGATACTCTAGCAATAGTAGTACTTTTTATGCCCCCGTCTAGAGAAGAAAGCCTTCACAGAGCTAGCGAGAGAATCACCCTTCTGCCCCCGAGAGATGAAAGAGTTGCAGCTCCTATCTAGTCTAGCTAGTTAGATATTAAACCCCTAGGACCTCTTATTAAGGCAAGAGCTATAGCAGATAATATTTATAATAAGAGCGGAAAAAACCCCGAACTACGAGTTATAGCGCTAGAAGATATTATTATAGAACTATTAGAGCGAAAAATCTATAGAATACTATAAATTCTTTATAATATTACTATAGGTCTGCTAAAATAGGATATATTAGCAGGGAGGACCTAGCTGCTATAGTAGAATTTAGCGCTATTACTAATATTTTTACTATTATCCTAGGGGCCCTACCCGGAGCTGCTATTCTAGGGTCTCGAGGCTTTACTCCTTCGAGTATTTAGCTAGCTTAAGGCTAATACTAGGGTGCTATAGCCCGTAGGAACTCGATAGGAAGGTAGATTTACCTAATAATATAGTATTTTTTAGCTAAATACTAATAAGAAGTATAATATAGAGCCCGTCTTTTATAACTAGGATATTTTATACTATAAGGAGATAGATCTATAGATCTCTAGCCTAGATGCTAAAACTATTAGCTTAGCTATAGCTTTAGAGATTATATAGAATTAGAGCTCTCTACTACGAGGGAAAGCACTTAGCTAGTAGGAATACTAACTTAGGCTAATTAAACAATAGAACTACCTCTGCGCGGGATATCACGCCCTATGTAATGCTATTAGGAGACGTTTTATACTAACCTAATAGGAGTCTATCTAATAGATCGCTATATATAGGTTTACTATAGAAGACCTCAAGGGAGATAGAGATATTTATAACTTTGCTCAAAACTGCTTTAAATATAGCAGAGCGTAGATAGGACTAATATCTATAGTTAGCTAGCTATTAACGATCTTCTATAATATAATCAACTTAGAGCTTTAGCAATTCCTAGACGAACTAACTACTAGTAATACTCTCGAGGATTACCTCAATATAGCTAAGAAAAAACGCAAGGTAGTTTAGTGCAGACTCTAGGCGCTAATTAGTATTAACTATATATTAGAAGAATCCGACGACGTAATATAGAATAATAATAAGGGATAATAGAATAACCGAGACTTCTAATAGGATAATTATAATAATCTGCAACCCTAATAACGCTATTAACCTTAGCAACGCTTCTAGCGCTCTAATAACTATTAAAACTAGAAAGATCGCTACCTATAGAACTAGCTATAGAGAAACCTGGGTTTTCGATATTATACAAAATATAATAGACTAGGCTAGACGGACTCAGACGCCTATTATATATAGGAGGATTATAACAACGACTATAATATCGACGACCTCGTTAATAGTAGCTATATCCTACTAGACGTATAGGAAGTCCCCTACGATTTAGCTGCCTTATTAGAGCAACTATATAAAGAGGAAATAGCGGGCTAGACGACGGATATCGCGGTTATAGCGAGAAGCCCGCTAGCAATCTCCCTAACTGCTTTAGTTATAAACTCTACTATATATTATATTAATAATATAGTGAATTTCACAGGTCTTATTATAATTCCCCTAGCGAATAACGCATAGGTATTACTTAAGAAAAACTAAATTATTAACACTTAGGTAAAACTAGTAAAACGAATAATACTAGCTAAATAGATATATCTCCGCCTTAATATAAAAAGCGATAATATAGCTAGCCTAGAGGAAGTCTATATTAATATAAGCGCCTTAATAACTCTAGTCGATAGGAATTAGGTGCTATGCTTTATGCAGAATCCTACGTTTTAAACGATAGAACTATAGAGGATAAACGTAGTAGACTTAACCTTTTAGGTAATAGAGCAGGTTATATTCGACTTCTACGTTCTAGGTACTATTAGCAATATAGAGATCAATAGCCACGTTATCGTTATAGCTAGAGTTATAAATACCCTCGGAGCGAATCTTCTATTAGGAACACCGTTCTATAAAGATCACGGGCTAGTTATAGACTTTAATAAGGGTATAGTTAAGTTCCGCTTAGTATATGGAATGTAGTATCTAGTCTAGTTCAGGAGATAGCACCTAGTAACTAGACGAGTTAATAACGCCTATACTATAGTTATTCCCCTGCAGAGTGACGTATTCGTTATAACTAGCTTTATTAACCTCCCTAAGTTAAGCTAGCAAGGCTCTAATACTTAGCAGTTTTAATCTAGTTATATTAGCGTAGTTAATATAATAGTTATAGCAGATAACCCTAAGCTTATCCTCATGCAAAATATAACAGATAGGCTAATAATAATCCTAAGAGGATAGCAGCTAGGCTATATTATTCCTATAGAAGTAGAGGAGACTACTAACCTCATTAACTACGCAGATGTTATTACCCTTATAGGAGGAGAATTAAACTTATACTAGTTCTTGTAATATGAATTCGATAGGGCTATGAGTAATATAGCAGCTAGCGCGTAGTTTATAACCCCGCTTGCTAAATCTAGCCTAGGACTGCCTCGTTAAGTAGATAATATTCTATCTTATAGAATATCTAAGCTAAAAGATATCCTAGTTATATATAGCAAGGATAGAGTTAAGATCTATAATTA
>JAOQIF010000786.1:0-41654 GCA_026260285.1 Colletotrichum sansevieriae | reverse complement strand
TCACGATATACCTATAATTACCTATTATACTATTTATTATTATTCACGCTTATATTGCTCTTTTCCTTATTTTACTCGCAGTCTTAGCGACCCCTACTATAGCCCTAGGCTAGTAGGAAGACTGTGATATTCGGGGCGGGAGCTTATAATAAAAGCCTAGCGAATCTTCTATAGATAACCCTAATTATTTATAAGGAAGAATATAAGCTAGTAGACCTTGCTTATAGGTATAGGCCTTCCCTAGAAATCTACTAATTCAGGGGCTATAATACTAATAGCCGCCTTTAATTAGAGCCTCTCGATAAGATCTTCTTATAAAATATCTACTATTATGCAGATATCTATATTAACTTCTAGTTCGACTTCGCTAGATGCTTAGAGCGCTAACGCCTATCCCTTAATAGTCTATCCTACTAGAACCGAGGTGATTTCTAGTATAATACCTCTCGGGATTATATCTATACCTACTCGTTTCCTAAGTCTTTAGTATTAGTTATACTAGGTATTATAATCATACTTATCCCGCCCCGTCTTAGGTTTAGGTTCTAATTACTACCTATTAGCTATGCATAGGTTTTAGTATAGTTAGAAGAGATATAGCTATACTTCTTATAGTTATAGCATTAGGATCCCCGGGAGTTAGTAGATATATTACTAGCGCTAGGCGTTATATAAGCATCTGCTAAGTAGTCGTTCCGGGATGGGGTCTCTAGGTAGCAATCCCTTAAGTCTATCGACCTAGGGGGTTATAAGCTGCTCTTATAAGGGTAGTCTAGAGAGCCTAAGTATAGTTACTTATATAACTTAGAATAGCTAGCGGACGTTCCCCTATATCTCCCTTCTATAATCTCCTATAATCTCTATATATATAGGGTAATAGTATACGTATTAGTATAGTTAATATCCTACTTAAAGAGTTTATTCTTTAGGGTCCTAATAAGGCCCTAAAAGAAGGTATATGCCTTTGCATTACCTATGCTTAGCTCGCTAAGTGCTTAGTTAATAGACTCCTATCGAGCCTAGTATGCAATTAGTTTCTTATTATCCTTCTAATAATACTATCTTAAAGTATTATAATAATTCTACTCTTAGAGCTCGGGTATAATATACTACCCTCTTATAAAAATTCTAAAGTCTTCCTATTTAGGGTCTATCTAGTTCCCTAACTCGTCTATAAGTATTTGCTAATAATTCTACTATTCTATTTATAAGGTATGCTCTATTATACTTAAAGCCTACTAGATATACTAGCTATTAGAGCAGCTAGGGCGGTGCTTATAAGCCTCTTTAATTATAATAAGCTAATCTTCCCTTATTATACTAGTAGATTTACTAATAAAGCGCGCTATATTATAATTCGGGGTTTTTTTATAAACCTTAGGCAATCGCTTAGTAGGAGCTTAGTTGCTTAATATAGTAGTAATTAGCTCCTATTAGTTAGCTATTATAGTTATAATCTATTATATTAGCACTTAGCTAGTTGCTTTATCTAGCCCTCTAGCTTAGGCTAGCCTATTAGCTATAGCTATGGATATCTAGCCCGTTAGCCTATCCGGTCTATAGGGAGGGGTCTTATATTCCCCGTTTTCCTATATATACTTATTATCTATATAGTAAGCGTTTAGCATAAGTAGCCCGTTCTCTTCGGGGCTCCTAGCCTCGCTTAAAGCATAGCTTCTTACCTCCCCTTATTAGCTTATATTATCCTCTAATTGCTCGCTAGGGTTAGCTTCTTTATATAGGTTTATATAGGCTATTTCGCTCCGCTCTTAGTAAATATTAGGCATAAGTTCTTTAGCCTAATTAGTAGGTATTACTTAGGTATATAGTACTATTATTATTACTAACCTTCTTAAAGCAGGGTAGAAGCAAAAGAATTATAAAGATGTCAAGGAGCTAAGAGCTATAGTTAGATTAAACTAATAATAGAAGCACCTATAAGGTAGGATTAGTATTATTATACTACTTTTGCTTACTTCTTCTAAGATCCTTTATTTCTAGCTTTTAGTAAGTATTTGCTAGGTCTTCGCTATAAGGGTTCTATGCCCTAGACCTATAGGCCTCTCTATCCCTTCGGCCTATACTAGCCGAGGCGTCTCCAGCTTCTCCGGTCTGGGTATCCAGTCCCTTATACTTTTTTAGGGTTAACCTAATTCCCTAACTTATCTATAAGTATTTACTAATAATTCTGCTATTCTATTTATAGGGTATGCTCTATTATACTTAAAGCTTACTAGATATACTAGCTATTAGAGCAGCTAGGGTAGTGCTTATAAACCTCTTTAACTATAATAAGCTAATCTTCCCTTATTATACTAGTAGATTTATTAGTAAGGCGCGCTATATTATAATTTAGGGTTTTTTTATAAAACTTAGGTAATTGCTTAGTAGGAGCTTAGTTACTTAATATAGTAGTAATTAGCTTATACTAGTTAGCTATTATAGTTATAATCTATTATATTAGCACTTAGCTAGTTGCTTTATCTAGCCCTCTAGCTTAGGCTAGCCTATTAGCTATAGCTATAGATACCTAGCCTATTAGCCTATCTAGTCTATATAGGAAGGGGTCTTATATTCCCTATTTTCCTATATATACTTATTATCTAAGTAGCGAGTATTTAGTATAGGTAGCCTATCCTCTTTAGGACCCCTAGCCTTACTTAAAGCATAGCTTCTTATTTGCCCTTATTAGCTTATATTATCCTCTAACTACTTGCTAGGGTTAACTTCCTTATATAGGTTTATATAAGCTATTTCGCTCTACTCTTAGTAAATATTAGGCATAGGTTCTTTAGCCTAATTAGTAGGCGTTACTTAGGTATATAGTACTATGATTATTATTAACCTTCTTAAAGTAGGGTAGAAGCAAAAGAATCATAAAGGTATTGAGGGTCTAAGAGCTATAGTTAGGTTAAACTAAGTAATAGAAGCATCTAAAAGGTAGGTTTAGTATTATAATACTATTTTTACTTGCTTCTTCTAAGATCCTTCTTTTCTAGCCTTTAGTAAGTACTTACTAAATCCTTGCTATAAGGGTTTTATACCCTAGACCTATAAGCCTCTCTATCCTTTTAGCCTGCGCTAGCCGAGGTATCACTAGCTTCTCCAGCCTGGGTATCCAGTCCCTTATAGTTATGCTACCTTATTAATAGGAATGAATTAATAATTTATATAAAAGGATAGGTAATATAAATAATAGAAGGATTAGCGTGATAATAGCGTAATAATAGGTATTTATAGAAGGATAGGTTATAGGATTATAGCTAAAACTAGCTATCTTTTCGCTTTATTTAGAAGCTAGTAATAGCTTCTAACTTATTATTTTAATTTATATAATTAGATAGGCTTATTAGGTAATTACTAATATAAAAGAAAAACTACTAATATAGGAATATTCGCCTACCTACTACGTAGGTAGGACTCCTACTCGCTTAGTAAGCTAGATCTAACTTTAGATCTATAGCCCGGGTTAGAATAACTAGGACCTAGCGAGTAGTTATATAACTTATTATATAACCTACCTCGTTAAGCTTCATATATTATTCCTAACTCGCAAGCTACTTTCTAACATAACTTAATATTATTGATAATTCAGACTTTATACTACGCCTACCCTCGCTCTCTTTATATACTAGCATTATGAAACTAATAATATAATAAAAGTATAATAAAAAACCCTGCTTCTACGACTTCTATATTTTAAGTAATACTTTAAGCTTCTAAATCTAAGTATTCTATACTTTAATTTAATAGTAAGCTTATTATCTAGCCTATAATTATTTAACTAATTATCTTATTAATAATACTTAGGTCCTTATAAGTTATTTATTATACTTATGCGATTAAATCTATACTATATTATTATTATATTCCTATTATATACTACTAACTTACTTTTGCTACGCTTAGATACTAGGTAACTTATACTGGGAATATATAGGCATACTAGATAACAAAGCGCTTAGGAGTATATCTTTAATAATAATTACCTTATAGCCTTAAGGCGTTCGTTAACCTTAGGAAGCTTGTTTTTAACCTCCTAGAATTAAATAAATATTATATTATAATTATAATTAACTTATAATTCTAAGGCGTTAAGCTTACTTAGGCTCTTACTATAATACTTCGGTCTCGAAAGCTTAGTAGGGTTCCTATTACCTATATAATTAACTTAGTATTAATATACTCCTAGTTAATAATTCGAGCCCTATTATATTAGAGATATAATATAAATATAGTAATAGTATAATACCTATATATTAATAGCTTTCTTTAAATTAAGCTTTTTACTATAGGTATACTTATACTAGTAACTTCCCTTACTATATTTATTTATAGCTAGAGTATATTTTAAATAGCTAGTAGTATAGGTGAAATATAACGGTTAAGGTATGCTATTCATATTAGATTTAACTTATAAGTTACTAATTATGAGATAGCCCTATTTCCCTTAGAGTAGCCCAAAGGTATATTGATATTAGAGTTATAATAGAAATATTTTTAGCTCACGTATAATCTCTACTACTATAATAATATATTTACTTTTATCTTCCTCTAAGAGGCTTATTATTACTATATAAAGCTAATAATACTAGCTTATTTAAGGGTTATTTTAGGGTCTAAGAAGAGCCTTAATACCCCGCTAGAAATAGACCTTATATAATATAACTAAGTTTTTAATCTACTATCACTAAGAGCGCCTCTTAGGGTTAATAGAAGATAGATAATACCTAACACCTATTAAGTTAGAAATAGAAATATATTTTAAATATACCTAAAATATATTCAAAAGCTAGTAAGAATCCTAATCTATCATAAGAGTATTTATAGTTCTAGGTATATGTAGATAATAATATTTCTATTATAGAGGCTAATAAAGATATTCCTCCTAAAGCTTTAAAAGTATTCAAAATATATAAAAGTAGAGCTATACTAATTTGCTATTTATAAAGAAGCGGGTATAGATCTAGACTAATTTTATATAAATAGCTTAAAAATATATTAGGAGTATATTTATACCCTATCCTGTTACTATTAATAGTCTAGTGAAAATAGGTTTATAGTTCTCTACGCCTTTAATACGCTTAAATAATATATTAACTTCTATAGATTATCGCTTTTAGAGTATTTAAAGTTATTTAAGGTAGAAGTAGTAAAAAAGGTAGTTTATGCTATTAAATAGGATATGTTAAATATATTAATATCATTACTAACGTGCTCTAAATATAATAGAGTATATATACCTAGGTTTTTCTATCCTTCTTAAGTAAGAAAAGCTATTAGATTATTATAATATAGTTACTTAGAGAATAAGTTAGGGCTTAAGACTTTATAATAAGCTTCCTAACCTTATTAACCTATGCTAAGCTAGAATATATATTACTAAACGTAATAGTACCATACTTTTTAAAGAGGTCTTAGATAATTAGGCTTATTATAAGCGAGCCTATATTAAAATATATTAGGAGTATATTTCTAATATTTAATAAATATCTTACTACATATTAGCTTTAGGTCTATAATCCCCTTAAAGGATCTCTATTAATTCTCTTAAATCACCTTTTAAATCTTACTTAGGGCTAGTAGTAGGTATAAGTATACATTAATTAAAACCTATACTATATATAGTATCTTATTTATATTAATTAGTATAATTAACTTAAAACGATAAGTATAGCTTAGAGGAAGTAACTATACACTTTTATTAAAGTAAGCCTTACCTAGGTAAAGGTTTATTAGTATACTTAAGATATGTTAAAGATATATTCTACTTATAATAATAAGGCTATCTTACTCGCTTTATAATAACTATATAGTAATAGCTCTCTATATTTAGAATAGCCAGGGTAGGGGCTAGGCTTCTAGGGTAAGTTTATTTAATTTAATACTATAAAGATAGCTAGATCTTATAAGAGTTAAATAGTATCTTAACCATCTTAAAACAGTATTTCTAGCTAAACTAGTATAAAGATACTTAGTAATTATATTAGATTATAAAGACTAAACCCCCTAATATCTTCTTATTATTAGATTATAGTCCTAATATATTCTAAATATAATTCTTTATATACCTAAAAGGCGTACTATTTTAGGTAATAGGTAGCCTGAATACTACCTTAGTATAACTTGCTAGTATTAAATTAGTATTAGGTTGCTTAAAACTACTAGATTACTTATTATTAAGTAGTTAAAAAGGACTTTATATTACATAATAAATTTGTAGCCCTTTTATAGTAGGTTATAATAATATCTAGTATATTAGAGGGATTAGTAACCTTAATCTCCTCGAGTTTTATAGCTAACATTAAGTAGATTTAAACCTTAGTATAACTTATAGCCTGCCTCTTATAGTAGGTTTAGAAGAATAATAAAAAGATTTCTTTTGCCTAGCTTAGAGCGCTAGTATATAAGTATTATACCTAGTTTATATTATATTAGTATTATAATAGAATTATAATACAAGTTAATATATAATATCTAGAATACTCTTTACTCTAAATTCATCCTTACCTCTTAAGTTAATAATATAAGTAATATTACCTAGAGAAGTAGATAGAAAGTTAGCAAATAACTTATAGAATATTACTTCTTCTATCTTAATTAAATATAATATATTTTCTAAAGAAGAGAAGATTATAGGTCTTTATACTATTAATTTAGTATATTAAGAGTATTTTAGTATTATATCTTAATTATAGCTAAAATATATTTTAAAGAATTACCTAGATATAATAAGTATAGGATTACTAGGCGTTATTTAATAGATCCTATACTTTTAGCTTAATCCCTTTATAAATTATTAAATATTTTATGATTATATTATTTACCTTATTTATAAGTATAAGTAGTATAAAGTTAAAAGCTTTTTCTTTATAAGATAACTCCTTTAAGTCCTAGTATTAAGGCTTTTTAGGAAGCTAGAAGATATCTTATTTCTTAGTATTTATAATTACGATTTAATTATATTACTTACTTATATTAATATTATTTAGGAATATAATAAGCTATAATTATCTGCTTAAGGATGTAGCTATTATTATATAGAGACTAATTAGGTTAAGTAATAGCACAATATATATAATAGGATATATAGTAAAAATAGTTTAAAAAGGTATTTAGAATATAATTAGATTATATTTTACCTATACCCTATATATAGAGTTTTTAGCCTATTTTTTATACTTTATATAGTACTTTCTTTACTCTATTTCTATATACTTTTATAGTGAAGTTATACTCCTAGGAGGTTAGCTTACCCCCCCGAGATAGCTTAGCCTCTTAGTAGCTATACTTAGAGCTATTTATCGCTATAGAGGGGGGTAAGATAAGGTTTTGCGGAGGGGTAAGTTGAGGTGTAAACCGGTCGGATTCGCGGGGTGTAAATGGAGAAGTGCGCCCCCGACTTGCCGCCCCAGCTCCCCACATCCCCAAGTCGGGGTATGGAGAAGCATCCAATTCGTCGACTGCTGCTGTTTAGGTCTGGATTCAAGGGGGCGGGGGAAGCCTGCGGGGAAGATTGATGTTCCGATTGTCATTTCATCCGAGGTGTCGTTTTGGGGTGGTCTTTCTTTCCGGAATGGACAAGAAGCGGCAGGTACGAATACATCGTATTGCATGAGGGGTCGTCCTTAGGTTAAGGTAGTATAGGTAAGGTAGCCAGGCTTCCGCTTACCTCATTCTCTCCACCGTCGGTTGGTTCATGTAAGAGCTAGGCGCGGCCACCTTGCTTGTCTCGTACTGTATGTGTTATGTAAGGTAAGTCCTGCGAGCTCCTAGCCAATGGCTGTGACTCCCGGTTATCCTCCCCATGTCACTTACTCCCTTCGACCAGCTGTAAGTTGTAACCGACGCCATGCGATATTCTGTGCTCAGCTTGGCTTGGTCAAAGTACCTATCTTGCAGACCAGCTCAAGAGTAGAGAAACTGAAAAACGATGGCCTTAGATTTCCCCGCATTCTCCCCGCACAGTGTTCTGGAGAAAGTTGTTGGGGAAATAAGAAAGGACGTGGAAGAGGCAGTTCTTAGCGCTCCATTTCCCCAAATATCTAAGGTAGACCTCCCAGTCCTTTCCCCTCGCGGAGAAACCGCGAAATTACAGTATAGTTGAGTGGAGGTAACACCACCTCAGGTAATCCCCAGGAACCTCCACACCGCCAGCTTCACCAAACCACTCGAATCCCTGGAACACGCGGTCTTCTTCCCGCGAACGTCGTGCCCTCTCCCGCATTGTCGTTCGACCAACCTCTCACTCCTCTCCGCAACATAGACAACGCTGCGGAAACGACACTCTGAACCTGCCATCATTCGATAACCATACGCACACGGATACGCAGTTGAACACCATGACCTTAAGGGCTACCATTTCCATTCCTACTATGCAGTAGTCCGATCCCCAACAAGACCCAAGACTAAGGCCCGTAGTCAAGGTCATTCATTCCGTGCCATTCCGTGCCTGAGCCTCCTCCACACCAATCACAGTCCGCCGACCCCTTGTTCCCAAATCTACGGATCCTCGCCGAAGGGGCCCTTGCCATGCCATCTGGGCAGTTTTCCCCCTTGGCGATCTCTTGTTCCGATGTCCAGAGAACGAGCCGCCGTGAACGAGCGACGTCAGGCCCCCGTCTTTCGGCGACCGACTCGTAGACAGCCCATGTCAGCCGACACGACCCCGACCCAAAAATGGCATTCTTAACTAGACTCGACATCCCGCAATTTCTGTCGTTGAGCTGGACTAGCCCCAGCTCTGAACTCGAGCCTTTGCTGCAGGAAGAAACATCTGGTGACAGTCAAGATTGCGGCGACATTGCTGGCATCATGGCGACCAACGACGAGCAGAACAAACCTCCGGTGGATCAGGTCGAGCATGCTCGGCCTGCAGATACTAATCACCGCCGCGATGCCGCCGCAGAGCCACTCGGGAAATCTGGCACTTCGCCAGAGCACCGCATCCTTCTCACAGCTGAGGATGACAAGAGCGTGTTAAGATTGACTTGGTCATCCTGCCGCTGATGCTCTTCGTCTACTTCATTCAGGGTATCGACAAGTCCACGCTCGCCTACGCCTCTGTTTTTGGTCTTATCAAAGACACCGGCCTTGTCGGCAACCAGCACTCATGGCTCGGCTCCGTTGTCTACCTCGCCCAGCTGGTGATGCAGTTCCCGCTTGCCTGGCTGCTAGTGAAGTTGCCCATTGGCAAGTTCACTAGTTGCATGGTAGCGTTTGGGGAATCACGTTATCCTGCATGGCTGCCGCACACAACTTTGGCGGACTTCTGGCCTCGTGTGCCTTCCTCGGAGCTTTCGAGTCTTCAGTGGCGCCGGCTTTCGTCGCCATCACGCAGATGTGGTGGCGTCGTCGTGAACAGACTTTGAGAATCAGCTACTGGGACGCCATGAACGGCTTCACTAATATGGTAGGTTCAGCTTAGCATCTGCTCTTGAGCACACTGTTGACCATTGCTCAGTTTGGCAGTCTCATTCATCACTTATGGCCTCGGTCATATCCATTTGCCGCTGATGGAGTATCAGGTAGGCCTTGCTCTCACAAACCAGCCAACAACGCTAACAGTGAGATCGGTAGATTATCTTCATGTTCTTCGGCATCATCCTTCGTCAAAATTATAATTTAAGTTCATGCCTGATTCCCCTGTCGAAGCCAGGTTCCTTAATGACCACCAGAAGGTCATTACTGTTGAGCGCCTCCGCATGAACCAGCAGATTGTTACGTCGCCTGAGTGGAAATAGGATCATTTTTTGGGAGAGTTTGCGAGACGTGGAGACTTGGATCTGGTTTGCGCTTGTGTTCTCCATCTCGCATGTCTTTCCCCTTTTCCTCAATCCATTGATCTCACAGCTAAGTCAAAGTCGTAACGGTATTTCGTCCGGCGGTATCTCAACTTTCGGTCCTCTGATCGTTCAGTCCTTCGGCTTCGACTTTTTCCAGACGATCCTTTTCAAAATCCCGTCCGGCTTCGTTCAACTCGTCTCCGCCGTCGGTGATTCCTGGGTTGCAACCAAGATTCACAAAAAGGGCCCCGTTCTTGCCAGCCTCTGTGTTCCCCCAATCAGCGGCTGTCTTATGCTCATGGTTCTTCCCACTGATGCTGGCAAGAAAGCTGCGCGTTTGGTTGGATACTATCTCATCTCAGTCTACCCTGGAATCAGTATGTTACAGTGTCTCCTCAACAAAGCTCTCAAATAACAAAATCCTAAAGCGCCCCTCATCTACTCCTTGTCCGCTGCCAACACAGCTGGTGACACCAAACGAAAGTGCACATCCGCCATCCTCTTCATCGGTCAATCTGTGGGAAACGTTGTCGGCCCCCTTCTATACACGCCCGCTGAGGCACCAAAGTACACCCGCGCCTGACCTCAAACCTCGCCCTTTACTGCGTCATCATCGTCCTCGTCGGCTTCACCAGCGTCTACCTTGCCTACCTCAACAAGTCGCACAGCAAGCGCCGCGTTGCCATGGGCAACAGCGCCGTTATCGTCGACACCAGTCTGTTTTCTGCCGAGGAGGCTGAAAGGATGCAGCAGGCGGGTCAGCCGACCGGAGGTGACGGCCATGAAATGGTAGCGCCCGGGGAAAATGGCGCACAGGGAGACATTGGATCGAGAGCTTTTGAGAACTTGACTGATTTGCAGAATGAGGAGTTTGTTTTCGTTTTCTAAGTGGGTTTGGATAGATGTTCTCAGAAAGGTATCAGTGAATAAGACGAGAATACCCAAGCAATACCCAAAGGCGATTTCCCCTGGCATGGAAACTTTTATCAAAGCCTCCAAACTTTCGCTCGTCACCGGGTCACCCGCTGGGAATCACTGTTTGTGGGAAACTTACAGGTCTTAGATTCTATCGAAACGTTGAATATTTCGAAAACAAATGTCTGAGTAACTACTAACACACATTGGTTGAACCTTTGCATGGTAACACAACAGCATCTAGTGAGCAAGCAACCCCTAATTTTGATTCTAATTGTCTCCTACACGAGATCTATTGCCAATTTCGTCAAATCAAGTTATCAACTATCTGTCGAATCCGCTGCCCTGACCCCGGTCCCCAAGCTCGAAAACCTCTACTGAAGCCGCGACTCGTCCTCCATATCTCATTTCCTCAAACGGGAGGCCATTCTGGGATAATCTATCCTCCTAGATCCCTCAGAAGCGATTCCTTGCCATGTAAGCCTTGGTAATAGTATACGCAGACTCCTGGCCGGTGCAAGCCTGGCCGGTGCAAGCACTGGATTCAAGTCGCTTAACAGGAGGGTTCTGGGCGGTCGTGTTCTGAGCGGGTGTGTCTTGTACAGGAGCATCTCCGACAGGTGCATCTTGAGCCGGCTCATCTCCGACAGGTGCATCTTGAGCCGGCTGAGCTCCAACTAGGGAGTTCTGACCCGCGAAGGGAGAGAAAGGAGACATTGGGTAGCCGCTCATGGGCATAGTAGAAGGCAGGTAATCGAGCGGGTTTCGTCTAGGCCCCCTGTCAACGGGAGCCCTGTCGACGGGAACCTCTCCAGCAGGAGCCCTGTCAGTAGGGGACCCATCGACCGGAGCCTTGTCAACGGGAGCCTTGTCAACGGGAGGCTTGTCGGCAGGAGCCTTATCAGCAGGTGACCCATCGACCGGAGCCTTGTCAACGGGAGCCTTGTCAACGGGAGCCTTGTCGGCAGGAGCCTTATCAGCAGGTGACCCATCGACCGGAGCCTTATCAACAGGAGCCTTGTCAACAAGAGCCTTGTCAGCAGGAGCCTTATTAACAGGAAACTTATCAACAAGACCCCTGTCAATAGGAGCCTTGTCAATAGGAGCCTTATCAATAGGAGCAACAGGACCCTTATCAATAGGACCCTTATCAATAGGAGCCTTATCAATAGGAGCAACAGGACCCTTATCAATAGGGGCCTTGTCAATAGGGGCCTTGTCAATAGGAGCCTTATCAATAGGACCCTTATCAATAGGAGCCTTATCAATAGGAGCAACAGGACCCTTATCAATAGGGGCCTTGTCAATAGGGGCCTTGTCAATAGGAGCCTTATCAGTAGGAGCAACAGGACCCTTATCAATAGGGGCCTTGTCAACAGGAGCCGCATCATTGGGCAAATCTAGACCCGGGGACTGCATGCCAGGCGTCTGCGTAACCGGTGCTTGCCTGGCCGGGGCTTGATTGATTGGAACGTGAGCGGGCTTGGGCGGAGTCTTTCTAAAGGGGTTGGTGAGCTTCAAAACAGTCAGTCTTTTAAGTCATAACTTGGTTGGGAGTATCGTTTACCTTAGGAAAACTCCTGAACGGGTTGCGGAATCTAAATGATCTAAATGGCGCGCGCTTGAAGTTCTTCTTCGGGCTCTTCCTGGCGCTCTTCCAAGGCTCTTCCTTCCAAGCCCTGTGACTCGCGGGGAAGCCAGCAAGCTGGTACTGAATACCACCAGCAACTGCAGACCCGAACCTTTTCTTGTCGAAGCGCTTATTTAATTCCTCCTTACCGAACTTGCCGCCGCTCCAAGGCCTCCACGAGACGATCTGTTCGAACCTTATGCCACCTAGGGCTGCGTACTCCCTGTTGTCAAACATATTGTACTTGCCGAGAGTGCCCTCACAGTCAATCATGTTGGCTGCAACGTGAATCTTGTAGACGTACCCGCTAGGCCGATTGCGGGCAAACCTCTCAGCGACGGATAACGAAGCCGAGGTGGAAACGTAGCCGCCATCATCGATAGAGGATCCATCTTCGGCGCCGATAGCGTGGTTGAAGAGGGAGATATCCGGACGGGTAGCGCCGAACTGCCTCTGACCCTTGGGAAGGAAGCCGCCGGCTGCTTGGATCTGGGCGGGAGTCCTGCTGTCACCGCGGTATACGTAAACCAACCTGCTAGGGGCTCCAGCACAGAGGATTGACCAGAGACTGGCCGCGAGAAGTAAGAGGAAAGATGGCTGCTTTCCAAACATGTTGGGCAGACTGATATTGAGATCAGCTCTTTGGTGAAGAGGAACGTTTTTTTTAACGAGCGAAGTCTGCCTTGGGCATTGTTGTAAAGAGTGAAATAAGTTGGATTATTTGAGTTATGACGTACGTCTTGTCTTTAAGAAAACGAACGGCATTTCACTCTTTTATACTAGATCTGGGGGAGCTGAACGATGTGTTGATCGGTTATTATAGCGAGCTATCTCCTGGAGAACTTGCTTCGACGTTCCCACCAGCCAGCAGAGCAACCTTCCTGGCGAGAATCTAACACTGATTACGTTCGGAGTTCGCGAAAGCATCATTAATGATATGAGTGGAGGTTGAGCTCATGAGTTTCTGTTGTATGATCCTGGCAGCACATGTCGAGATTGGCAGCAAAGGACTCGAGTCTCTCGGAAAATGCCGTAGCTACGTCTGATTTGGCTCGATTCAGTCCGGCACGGTACCCGGATTCAGTCTTGGAAGCTGTCTGAGCGCTTACTGTACCACTAACAAGCTAATGATTAGCTGGGCCAGGATTGCTTCGAGGCCTGCGAGGCCTCCCCCACGGAAGCTGTCACTTACCTTAGCCCCCCGGTGCTCGAGACTCGGGCCGCGAATCCCGGTAAACGGCGTTCAAAACTATAATATCCCGCCTGAAGCGGCTTATCCGCGGGCTGCGCATCAGCCCCTCCAAATTGGGGGTTAGAAATGTTGTGGATGGGCCAAAAAAAGCAAGCAACTAATGATTTACTTCTACTGAAACCCCAAAATAGAAGCTTTTAATCCCAGGAAGGACTGGGTTGCTTGCAATCATCGGGTCGACCGTTGGCTAGCTCTAGCCAAGCCAGGGGGAAAAGAGCTAAAAAATGGGCGGACCGCCTTGGCAGACGCCCGGGGCACCGAATAACCACATATGTGGGCCGTTTTCCCCCTTGAGTTGTTTTCCACCTTGATTTCTTTTTTTCCAGCCCTCAAGCATGTCAAATCTTTTCGCAAGTCTACGTAACCTGCTCGGTCGTGCTTACCTCGCGCCCTCTGAAGACTCGGCCACCTCTTCCAGAGTCGCCAACGTCCTCAATTCCGAGGAAAAGACCAACGAAACGGAGGCAATGAAAACAACAGCTATAAAGCACCCCAAGACTGCCGACTGGGGCCTTGCGGTTTCAAGTGCCGACGTCGCCAAACTCTTGGCCGGCTTCGAGCCCGCCCAGATGGAGGACAGGTGGCTTTGTCGTTCCTTTGACGATCAAGGCACCCCGAGTTCTCGGTACGTTCGCTTCTACAGAAGCTGGACCGGCAACGAGCAATTTGCAATCAGAATCAGGCAGGAAGACAGCGGCAGAGGAGAAGTCCGTGGTGGCGTGATCACAGATATTACTTGGGAAGAAGGGGCAGAACCTGTCACTGAGGAGGAGGCGAAGTCTCTGGTGACACGCCTTTGCAGGGGAATTCTTGGTTGTGAACTTGGTTCAGCTTAGCAAAATTTGGCAGCAAGGAAGTCATGCTTATTCGTGTTTCATCATCAATGCTTCGCGACTGGTAGTCTAGTATCCGTAGAGCACGCGTCTACTTACCTAGTACATACGTTTATTGAGTCTCTGGGCTTTCCATGCCGAGTGCGGGGAGCCCTTGGGCCCAATATGACGTTGGAATCTGGAGGTGGCCACTGAAAATCGTCGGGGATGCCGTTCGTCAAAAAGGGTACGCCTGTCATCTCTACACCTGCACAGGCATCTCAAAGGTTAGTGCGGTAAGGGTTCCACTGTTATTAGGGTTATAGAAATCAGCATAGGTTGATAACAGTGGCCCCCTTGATGCGCTAACCTTTGAGATGCCTGCGGAGGTGTACACTGCCGATTGTTCCGATAAAACGGGATGCCCGATCCAGACCTGGCTTACAGCAGGTCAATGCTTCACGTTCAGCGGCCCACCAACGGCGTTACGGATGAACGATACAAGGTACGAGCCAAGCGTTTCCTCAGGCACCTTACGATCAAGGTTTAATGAGCGCTGATTCCAAGTCGATGAAAGGCTCCCGATCTCGCCTTTCTCTACGACCGATGCGATCCATTCGGTATGAAGGATCCCGGATGACACGAGTTCCCTACCGGCTAACGCGCCCTCCTGCGAAGGTGCCCTAGACCTTTTGCAATTAGAGCATGAACGAACAAGGATATGAATTGTAGCTGGAATCTACAAGCTTATCAACATGAACTCTACGAGTTTGTCTACGCACTTTCGAAATCTTTCCTTCCCTTTTTTTTCCCTTCTAAATCATGGATTGAAGGCTGGCGCGATCGTCGTGTCTTCCTCGGAGGACGCAAAATTGTTCACATCGTTGTCTATTTGATCGTCAACATCCTCCTCTTTGTCAATGTTACTGCCGGAGCTTTCTTGCGATGTCGACCGGATGGTCATCAAAGTCGCCCCAAGTACAGCTAAAAGACGCAATCAACGGTGCCCCTAGTGTTTGGAGAGTCTTAGCGATGACCTTACAGGCTGTGATCGCCTATCCCACGCCGACGGCACCAATCAAGGGGATTGCACCAACGACGGTGCTGGCAGCAAAAGGATATTTCGTGAGTATTTTCCGCTGATCACAGCCGTCCTCTTCTCAGGCGATACTTGTATGTATTCAAGTATCGGTGGTCGGTCCTGCCGATAGTTGCACCACGGCATATAATCATACCAGCGACATACGTGTTTAGGCAACTAAATCACCACATAAGCCCAAAGCCCTCAACAAAGGAGAGGATAGTCAGGAGGATCATCTCTCCAGCTTCGCTCTGGATGCTCCAACCGTATGCAAGTGTCCAATCGGTAACACCAGGAGGAGTGCAGGGAAAGAGCTATTCAGCCTGTCCTTGATGATAAAATAATTCACTACGCAAGATTACGAGAACAATGCATCAGAGAAAGGTCCATCCGAGAACTCTGAAACTATGTTGCAAACCCAAAGCTTCATGCGGCACTGACTTCTGAAGGTGTCGCTGAAGGCATTTAACGCAGGGCCTCCAACCACGCCTCGACAGGATCCCACGCGTCATCGTCCGCCGTCCGGATGTCATCGTCTTTCACGCCGTATAAGTAGGGCTTCTCGTTTGCATAGCAGGCGGTTTCAGGCTTATGTGGCAGCTCCCCCTCGAGCATGTACTTCTTGGCGATCGATTCCGTGCAATTCGACGTGTCTCTCGATGAGTGACCGTATCCATGATGAGCGATCAACCTCGCGTTCGGGCCCATTTCGTGCAAGAGTCTTCTGCCGTTTCTCAAAGGAGTGGCGGGGTCGTACGTCTCGGCAATGAGCAAGACCGGGGTTTTCAAGGTGTGGTTCAGATCTCCCCGGTAGACGCCCGCAGGCTCCGGCCAGTACTTTGTGAAATGCTGACAGGGAAAGACATTGAAGAACCGGGAATTCCCTGAGACCCATGACTTCGCAGACATGTTGGCCCAAAGGGACTCCCACCAGTCTAGACCGTCAGGTGGGAGGGGCGCGTCGTACGAGTCGGAGCAGATGACGAGGGCGCTCAGCTCATCCGATGATGGTCGCTTGTTGGGGGTCGCGGGCAGCGTCGGATCGTACTCCCACGCGGAATTCTCAAGAAACGCAGCCGCCAGGGTCGAATTTCCTGCTTCCAGTTCATAAAGCATCCGTGCTAGAGCCGGCCAGCTTTCCGCGTTGTATAAAGAGCTGTAGATAGCCGAGACAAGAGCGGAGTACGTCACTAACGAAGGGCCACTCTTCTCGGTATAGCCAATGGCTGGTCGGTCGATGAGAGAGTCGATAAGAGACCTCATGCGCAGGTCCAGATCTCTCAGAGCCACGGGCTTTCCATCCTTGGAGCGAGCCAGCGCACAATGCTTCGGTCCGGCATTGATACACTCTCCCAGAAAGCCGTCATGCCAAGCATCCGTTGCGTTGTCGAGAGCAGTCCAGCCGAAGCCGCCCAGCAGACGGTGGTCGCGAACATACTCTGTTCCATCCAGAATCATGCGGCCAACGCTGTCGGGGAAAATACTAGCATAGGTCTGGCCGATGCCAGTGCCATAGCTTACGAGGTACCCGGTCAACTCATCCTCGCCGATAGCTTTGCGGATCTCTTCTAGGTCGCGGGCCACGAAAGTCGTACTAACGAATCGCCCAATGTCTCCATGAGTTTCCCAGCAGGCCTTCATAGTTGCGGCGTTCATGGCGTCTGCTAAATTAAGCTGTCGCTTGGGGTCGGAAACCTCTCGATACTGCCCAGTCAGGAGCGACCAATGGTCCCGGTCAACATCGTAGGGGAAGCAAGCAACAGAGGGGCGGGTGATATTGACGCCTCGCGGATCCCATCCTAGGACGTCAAACGCGCCGTCGCTGAAGCGTTTCGAGACTTTCTCGGCGGCCTGCCAGGTATACCCCGTACCGCTGCCGCCTGGTCCTCCAGGTTCGATCACTATGGTGCGCGCGCTCTTGCCGCCTGGAGGGGGGCTTCTGAATTGGTCAAGCGGCTCTCCGGCGCGAGCGAGCCCGGAGACTTGAAACTTTGTCACGGCCAACCGGGCAATACGTGTGTCGGACTTGTTGGTGTAATCGAGTGGCACATCGAGGTAGCCGCATAAGTAAATCCCGCGATCGACGTAGGGATCGGTATGCATAAATGAGTCCGACTTGTTACCCCAGCTCCAATGTGATGGATCGGCATCGAAAAGATTAGCCCAGGTATCCTCTGGATGAGGATCATCAAGGGCTGGCGGAACAGACGTGTTGGTACAAGGGATGAATCTGAAGGGATCCTTGGGCAGAGGAAAATGTCCGAATGGAGATTCCTTCTCGAAAAGTAGGTTGTTCTCATGGAGGCGATCACTGTATCTCCAGGCTTTGAGGTTCTGTTGGTGACAGCAGAGGCTGGCAGCGCCGAGCAAGATGATGGCGCCGCTGGCTTTGAGCCACTTATGGTTCAGTGATCGGGATGATCGAGTGGCTGGTTGCACTGTGGCCTGCGGTTGCTTCTCCATCTTGGAGACGTAGGCAGTTCAGAGTCAAAAATAATGCGAAAAAGCTGTCCAAGATGGACTACTGAGTGGCTTAAAAAGATATCGAAGACGAGGCGTCAGCTGAGTTGATGACAGTAGTGATGACGAAGAGCACGCGGTTGAGATAACGTTGCCCGGTGAGGGGTCTCAGTCCAGCAGGCAGCATTAGCGAATCCTGGTTGGCTCGGTTTACTGCCCCGGCCGGCTTATCTCAGTGGTCGGCCGGCTGCTCCCGGCTCAGGCTCCGGTGGCTGGTGGGGATTTTGGTTCCGATTTGTCGGAGTGTCAGGTTTCCTTTGCAACTCTCGAGAGACTTTACTCAACCGCATGGTTTCTGCGACAAAAAAAAAAGTTTCGGTTAAGTTCGAGGCTTGCAAGAAGACAACTCGCGTGTCGCTTCCACAAACCAAAATGTATCCAGCGGTAATTGACAGTACACTAGGAATTCGTTCCATTTTGGTTCCATTTTGGGGAGCGAAACCCTTCAGTCGGTAACCCGGCTCTCAATGTAGACCAACAGCATCAGCGCGACCTCGGATTGTTTAGTTTCTCAACACGCGAACATTCCGTCAATGAACTTCAACTCGGCCTTCACCGTACGGGGCCCATAGACTTCCGAGTAGATACCCCGCTGGCTAGATGACCCGCCTTTCTGCCTTGGTCAGGGTTGAAAATGTCTCCTTTCGCACCTGTAAAGTCCGAAGGCCGAGGACGCGAGAACCCACAAATTGTATCAACACGAATTTCATATGTGGTGCTGCCTCGCGTTCTGAGGCTCTTCCCGGGGCGGAGCGACCCGGATTCCACGTCAAACTTTGTGCCGACTACATTTCCATCATACTCAGCATCAACATATCGCGTACTCCTACTCCACTTCACTGCCTGATCACATCCAGCAATGTCGGCGCTTTTCACACGTTTGAGGTTTAGAGCTTTTTCCAAGTTCGTCGCCGGCTCAGCCGTTGTGGTTCCAGCCGGATTCCATTTATGGACCCGCCAATGTACGTTTGATGTGTCGTTTTCACCGACCACGAATCCCATCTTCCGCCATCCGTTCATCAAGAAAGTGAACCCGAAAAATAATCCCGGTTTCCACGATTGCTGCTTCCGAACGGTGCCATTCAACGAGATTCGTCCGGATCTGCTGGAAGATGCCTTGAATGGTGGATCGAGATTGGTAGAAACGTATGCGGCTGGTCTCTGGGGTCGATATGGTGAGTCTTGAGACCTGCGACTTGGATTCGGCCCTAATCAGCCGTAGCGTTCAGTGCTCAGCGTAAGATCATGGAAATGGCCAGAAAAAACGAGTCCAACGTAGGTGATATCTGGGAGAAGGCGGACTTGTTCAAGAGTACATACCCCCTTGTTAAGTCCCCAACAGCCTTTTCCCCGTATGGCTTGCGGCCTGTATTCACATCAACATCTAAGGCACCATTTTCGCGGATGACTTCATTGTTGTCGACAAGTCCTCCGACTCCCTAATGTTCCGCGGTGGTCTTTCACCCAGAGTTTCCCCGGATGGCCCGCGTGAAATGGATACCTTCATTACGCTTACTACAGAGCTTGATCCCAAGGCTCAAGTCGCGAAGTTTAAGCTCAAGTCGATGGTGATTGATGGAGCCAGTGACGGAAAAGGTGTCCCCTTGGGAGGGTTCGAATGTTTCCCGCATCAACAGTACGCCAAGTTATTACTGACTGCGGGCGTAGATCATTGCATTGCATGATATGTTGGGACGGTGTGTAATCTTTTCCCCTCATGACCGAGTGTACTTTTATATCAAGTCCTGTATTACTATTGTAAGGTATTAGACTAATGTTTGCCTCTGTCGCAAACGAAGCTTGTGCATCATCTCAGGAAAACATGAGCGTCTAAAGCTTTTGCGCTTTACTGGACATCGGCAACGAATCTGGGAACTACAAACTCCGCTGGGCCGCCAGTGAACGCTTCTGTCCCTAGCTGATAGACTACCGTTTTGTCAATTAAAAGCAGTCTAGTACACGTATTTCCACTTACCAAGCATGTATTGATTTCCAGCCGGATACTTGTGTTGCTGAACAAGATAATCAAAGAACAGCTTGACATCCGCTTGAAAGTGTTGAATCGGGCCATGGACTGGCAGGAAGCTGAACACTTTCATTTTGCCTCCGTGGTTGAACCCGAAATGAAGTTCCCATCGATGTCCTGCGATCTCGACATGGGCGATGGGCGCCCCGGACTCGCTGATGGGCCAAACGCCCCCGAGCTTCGCCAACCTGCTTGTGTCAGTGACATAATCCCATAAATAACCCCCTCCCAAGCAAAACCCACCATATCATGATCTCGAACTCACCGCTGCTGTTTGCATGATTCCGGTCCGGGTCTGTGAAAATGTCAAACGCGACATTGGCTCTTACATCCCAAGTGTTGTAATACCATTCCACCTCGGTCGGCAGTGACGTGATCTCGCTGACAAGTCGGCGCTGGAACTGCCGCGCGCCATACACGTACGACTTGACGCTATTTTCGCCGCCTTCCCATTCCCATTCTGAGGACCAAGCAATACCAACGCCGCCGGAAGACGCTGCACAGGGCCCATCGTAGTGCGTGCGCTGAGAGCCTCTCGTCGCGCTTTCACAACCCCATGTGTTGTTGTTCAGCTCGTAGCCATTGACAGCGTGGTAGCCCCATTTTTTCGCAAGGGTCACGATGTGGTCGCGGCGGTCGGGCATATCTACCGGTGGCTTTGATAGACCAGGTTGGGGGTGGTGTCGTCTGTATTGATACAATGGAGGGCAGGAACAGCCGATGCTATTGACAGGGTTGAGGGCTTAGTTGGGATGGAGTCGTTCTCCCAATAAACCGTCAGAACGGTTGACTATTATTAGCCAGGATGGCGAGGCCCTGGATTATAGAGGCATGTTGGCCCATAGCCAGGCTTTAGATAACGGATAACGACGCCCTGTCGGCGGTAGACCCCACATAAATGATGCAGAGATACAGGCTACCAAGAACTTGCGGCTTTTCGGTTGGTTAGCTTAACTCATTAATCAAAGGAAGTCACGAAATGGCCATGTTCCATCGGGGGAAGCAGCAATGACCCAGTGAAAGCAAGTATGAAGTCCTGGAAGCTGAAAATCTGCAATAAAGTATACCGTTCGGGTCCATGAACAGGAGCTTTACCAGTCCCAGAACCACTTAAAATTTATCAACTGAGAAAATACAATCCAAAGCATGATGCTTACAAGCAGGGAATTCAAGAAGTTGACATCGGTGTAACTGTTCGTCTACGTTAGCAACCTTCTGTAAGAAAGCCTTCTGATCCCGTCACATATGGCTAAACTGTGAGAAAACGAACTCTATTTCATTATATCTGACGTACGATATCTCGAACCGAAATTTTGGTCTATTTCTTCTCTTTCTGGCATGTAGCCATCACTTACTTCTATGCTGCAGTCCAGGGCCAAGCTTCAGCGATGTCGCGCTGAAGAAGCAGGGAGTTGAAAATCATACGATCTGAGCAACCGGAGTTTTTTTTATTTTTAATTTTTATTTTTTTATTGGATAAATTTGAATCAAGTCGATTTGATGGAAATTTTCACCTCTCTGCTAATCCCACCCGAGCCAGTTCGTTGGATTTGGTTGACCGACAGAGAAAAATGAAAAAAAGTTGCAGCGAGAAGTCACAATCAATTAGGAGTACAGTGTGTCCGTTGACATTAGAACAATACCATCGCAGCTGGTGGCTCTCCTGTGCAGTTCAAGTGAAGCAAATTAGCCGGTCTCCATGTAATTGCGTCTCCTCGACCCTGATCATCCGCTTAGTGTCTTTCACTGCCGTTCCGGGATAGCAAAGGAGAGTCTCGCTCATGGTTACGGCTCGGTAATGCCGCAAATGCCGATATGCGACTGCTGACAACCCCTTCTCAAATTGATCAATAGGTCAAAATGATTCGTCCACGTGAACGATTTGCGGACTCATTCGGAATTTCCAACTCTTGGCAACTCCCACCATCCGGTACTAGGCATTCTGTTTCCGCCAAGACTTTGGCACCCGGGGAGAAAAAAAAAAAAAAAAAAAAAAAAAAAACAGATGGCCACAACGCCAAGACCGCCTAGTTTATTGTACGGAAAGGGAGAGCGTGAGTAATGAGCCCATCTTGCGTGAGACGAGGCTTGGCCGAAGCACCGCCAATGCTCTGGGCAGAGGGCGCGCTTCCGGGTTAGTACGACCGATACCGAAGCGCTACACATTTCGCACGATGATTTGCACACACAAGAGGGAAAAATCCGCCCTGCGAAGCCCGAGAGGGCGCAAGGCGCAAGGGAAAAGTCGCCGCTGTGTGACATGTTGTCTTCTGGCGATGAGTCTTGGTAAGGCAAGTCGTGATGGGCAGCGAGCTGCGGAAATTGCAAATAACTTGCGAGATTTCTTCTGGGCGCCAACCTCTGCCGAGAAAGCCCATGGTCGTACAGTTACGTACAAACATGCGCCAACAGCTGCCGAAACACAACCAAGAGCCTTGTCTGATACCAGCACTCGGCTCGGGGAGGAAAGAAAAGGGATGCTATCATCGGAATCTCGATTGAGATTCAACGACATCGTCGTCCGGAGCGCCGTGCATGCCTACCGCGAGCGCCTGCCGATCAGCGCCGAGAAGAGCGACCGAGTCAACTTGCCCCCGGTAGCTTGGCGGGCCAAGATGACTCGTGCTGATCTGGCTTGGTGGTAGACTCGGCACAGGAGGCAGAGAAGGCGATGATTGCGAGGACGCTGAAGAATTTGTGATGTGCATGATGGCTCAGAGCAATCACATGATGCCTCTTTCTTTTGGAGGGGGATTACTGGGTAGGAACGGATTCGGTGCTTCATCAAGAACGATGTCTATCTCATGGTCAATACTTCATGAGGGACCCTACCAACAGTGACTGACCATCGTTTCGAGCGTGGCTGTCGCAACGTTGCTGCAAACAGGGGCATGTCTCGGTACTTGTGGCCGCCTGGCATTGCGCTGCAATCGGACGCTTGCAGTTAGTGTTTAGCGAGAGTGAGATAGAACGCAAACCCCCAAAGTGTCTGCACCAGCCCAAAACAGTTCCCGCACAGAAAGCCACTGGTAGAAAATACACACTTGTAAAGGCAATCTCTTTCTTTCCCATGCCCAAGACCGCTCAAGAGGACCATGGGAATTTCACACGTAATTTCGCGGCACATGTATCATCACTGGAATGCTGAGGCGTGCCGAGAGAAACGGCGGTGTCAACCCTTGCCAGCAGATATAGCTGATACAACACGGGCATAACGGAAGCGACTTTTAGCGTTTGAGACAAAATTCCTTTGTCTCGCTCGCTGTGTCTCTTCTGTAATGTCGCTGCTGCAGTCTGCCGAAACGGCGCCGCAGCAGCATCGCAACAAACGACTGACTGCTGCAGTGGGTACAGCACTGCTCCTCCACGAAGCCCAGAGGTCCAGGCTCACGCTCCCTAGCTCGATGCTCCGTCACGGCGTCCGTCAGTCGGGACTGGCTAGATGGCGTCGAGCAAACGGTGATTGTTGGTGTTGGTGACCGCGGCAGCGACCACTTCAGCTGTGATCAAGTTAGCCACCTTGTGCCTTTCTTCACGTCTCCACGCCGAAGCTCGTTGCGTGGTATCATGTAAGACGGCTGCCGTTCTCAGGCGTTGGCAGTGGCAGGGTGGTGTGCGACGCCCCCCTCGGTGCAGCAGAACACCAACAGCCAGCCCCAGACAACTGACTCCAAGAAACCCGGGCACTCCAACAAGACTCCAAGGCTCAAGAAGGACCCCCCAATGGGCTTCCGGTGTCGTCCCTCGCCAAAAAGGCCCAGCGCAGTGCCAAGACAAGCCGCCCCCCTACAGGCCTCGGCGGGCCAAGACGGGTCTCTGTGGCCCATTTGGAGTCAGTGAGCTGATAGCGCGACTTGGCGAGCAGCCTTTGAGACCTACGAAGCAATCGTAAATTTCGCCCAGGGACTTGGCCTTTCTGCTGGTCTGCTATTCCCTCTTGTCATGGCCCCCTCCTATCCCTTCCGCCAAAACCTTTTATTTTCTTCTCTTGGTTTTCTCTTGGAAGGCTGTACAAACGTGGTCAGGCGCAACCAGAGCGTTTTGCTCGGCGCCTTGGGCTCTTTTTTTTTTTTTTTCTCTTTCCGTCTCACACCACAAACCTTTGCTAAAAGGCCGCTGAAGGCCGCCCCGACGTCATGTTGCGATTTATTTGACCCTTCTACTCCTCCTCACCCTTGACTTTGAGTAGAGAGGGTCCCATAATAAGACAACAGTCGGTATAAATCAGTATTCATGAGCAACATCAACCGCTTCTGAGTTGCTGTCGTTGGAGAAAAAGACAGCAGATACGGATAAAGAAGCCGCAGGAGGGTTAGATCCAACAAGGGGAGAAAACCCGACAGCCATGTCCCTCCACAACAACGCATACAGCCATCAAGGCTACAGCGCGCCGCCATACAGCCAGGGATATCACCACCCACCAGGAGGTCAGATGTACTCCAGCACCTATGCGGGCCACAACAAGACACAAATTTTCTACTCCCCCGGAAACAACCCACCCAGCACGGCATCGTCGACACACAGCTCTCAGCAACGGTGTTGGTACGGTCAGCATGACGGTCGTCGGTCCCACGGCGGAGGATCCTCGCCCGCCTCAGACCGCTTCAACAGGAAACGAAGGCGATGCACCTACATGTACTACGTCCTCCGCCAACTGGCCATCGTCGTGCCCCTCGTCGTCGTCTTCTTGAACATCAATATTTATGTGTCGAGGAGGGGGAAGTATCTCAATGATTCGACGAGCCCGAGCGATCCCATATTTTATGCCATGTGGCTGTCTGCTCCATTGGTATGTACCGTATATTGTGAGGCGAGTAAGCATGAAGCTAATGATCGACACAGTCCGTATTGTTGATGATTTGGTCCGGTATCACGGTCATCTTTCGGAAAAAGAACGAATTCCGCGGGGGCATTCCGAAGCATTTTCATTTTGGCATGGAGTTGTGTTTCTCACTCGGCGCAACGGTTTGCTGGACCTTGTTGGTGATCCAAATTGAATCAAAGAAGTCGAATGGTTATTATGCGTATCCGTATATCCAGTACGAGGCAGCCTTGGCCTTCTTGCTCGGGCTCATCATGTAAGTTCAATTTCAGCTGCCATGTCTCAGAATGAGTACTGATATTTGCAGGCTGGCCGAGTTTGGTCTGCTGGGACGAGCTTGGTTCGAATTCAGTAATGATAAGACGCGGCATGAGAACGAGGCTATGGTGCAGGTGTAGGAATTTTCTAAGAATTTGAATGCATGCTAGGAAGATACAAGTTCTTAACAGGACGGCACAGCACGGCGGTCAGGAGGAATCGGGATATGGCTGGGAGGACTCTACGTAGACAAGGCGGTCGTGGGGGTTCGGAGAACAAAACAAATGATACCCATCAGCGTAAAGATACTATGTACTAATCGAATCTCGGAATTTTCTATCAATGCGCGTCCTTTAATCTTACACGACGCTTGAGGCAGGAAAACTTTGGAACCTCACCGCGATTGAACCCGCTGACCTAGCTGGCGCTGCCAATAAAGCCAAGCCCATGGCGCAAGCGCGTCTACGGCGAAGACAATCGCCCTAACAAGCGCCGCGACTGCGAAAATCCACATTGACCCGATCTTGTCCATATTCGGCGGCGGAGGTAGACGGGAACCATCCGGCGGCGCCGGTCGTCACGGCAGTCCGTTGCGTAGTCAAGATTTGCGGATTATCGGCGCAGCGGTTGACGTTGCACAAGGTGGTCAGGACCCCGCCGCGCAGTTCGGTGTCGGATCGGGGGTCATCGGCGGTATGCGAGGCCGCCGAGACTGGTTTCTGCTAAAGAGGCCGTGACTTGGTAGCCATTGACAGCTTTGAGTACCGTTGCCGTTGTCGTGGTGAGTGGCCTTTCGGGAAAGGTATAGACTAGCTCGTTTGTTGTTATGGTCGTGGTCACGCAGCTCCCATAGGCAGCCTCATCGTTGGCACGCTGGTCCTCTAAGATGCTATGAGGAATTAGCAGATGCCCAACGTTTGGTGGAGGGTGTTCGCTGAAGAAGGGGAACGCGTATGCTCGTGTGTCCATGGCTCAGATGGCAACAATGCAAGGTGAGGAAAGTCACTGATGTGAGATAATGACACATTTCGAGCCGCGTGAGTGAGATGCTTGACTGATTGAATTTTGGTTGCGTATGCCTCTGCTATGAAAGTAAAAGACACGAGCGACGCCTGCCCAGTATGAGCGTGACATATCATTGAGGTAGGCCAGGTTCAACTAAAATGGGCAGTATCTGCAGGCAGGCCTACGGCACAGCATGGCCTTTTGTGTTCAAGGTTCGGGCGAATCATAATTATAACGGCTGATGACTGAAATGAAATTCGTGGATGAGACATTGATGTGCCGATGAGACCGTGAGATTGAGTTATGTAATCTCGGTGAGACGGATAACGGCATCCTCGAGGTGAGCCGGAGGGAGGCTTCGGTGAAGGCCGGATAGAACATTCGTCGGAGACCCAGTTCGGGAAAGGCCGCTGGAAGATGTGGATCGCCTGTCGCCGATGATTGGCCGAACACCCCCATCGTGGGTCCGATTCGCTCATGGCCGTCTCAGGCGCGTCACAGTTTCTCTAGCAGAGCCAGTTCGAGGTGGAGACGACCTGCCGACCTGGCCGAAGCCGTCCCATCAATGAAGACGGGTCTCCTGACTCTGCGTGGCCTGCCACTGGTTGATCAGTCGAAAAAAAAAAAAAAATCTAAACCCGATTTCGCTGTCTGGAGCGGAGGGGAAAAAAAAAAAAAAAAAAAAAAAAAAAAAAACTCCACATCATTTATCAGTCAATCGTCCAGCTCTTCCGTCCCGCATCAAACTCGGGAGAAGAGAGGAGAAGCGAGCCAGCGAGCGAGATTAGCCTCATCAGCCTCACCCCTTCCCCCAAAACAGAGCCTTAGAGAGATCAACATGTCGACGAGGGCCATCAAGAAGAGCGCCTTCTCGTGCGAGCCGTGTCGTCGGCGCAAGGTACGTTGCGTATTGGGTTGCGTTTGACGTTCTTAATTTCCAATTGCCTTTTCCCCTCACCCTGGCCCTGTTGTTGTTCATTTCGACCTTCCGCTTCCGCTTCTGCCACTCCGTACCCCTGCACCGCCGCCGACGGCAGAGACGGAAGAGGCGGGAGCTAGGCGGAACGCCGCTAATCGTTCGACGATCTTTTGAACTAAGAGTTCATGTTCAATCGACCCGGGCCCAAGCCGTCACTGGGCGGGGGTGGTGGTGGTGGTGGTGGCCGAAGCGGTTTGATTCGCCGGGCGCGGATATCGCGGACTATCTCCGGCACACGGCGGACGGTGGCTGACCGGACCGGGGCAGGTAAAATGCGGCGGAGAGCAGCCGACATGCAACAGATGTGCCGCACGCGCGGACGAGTGCGTATATAAACTGTAAGACACACGCCCCCATTCCCCATGTCGCCCGCATATCCTCACAGTGGGACTGACGGAGTGCCTGGGGTTACACATGCAGCAACCCGACTTTGTCGTACACATCGCGACTGGAGCACCGCATCAAGGATCTTGAGGCCCAGTTGGCCGCCGCGAGGACACATGGCCCCGGCCCTTCGGAGCCTTCGCGGACGTCTTCACCTAGTCTGGGCCCGTCGGCGGGCCAGTCGCCAATGACTGACCCTTATCACGTCGAGTCTCAGGATGAGGAGTCTGTGACTGAGAGCTTCAAGGGGCTCAAGGTCGACGACAAAGGCAGCATCACCTATCATGGCGCTACGAGTTTCTTTCAGTTGCCCGGTGATCGGCAGCCCGGGTCGCGAGATTACACGTCGTCGTCGGAGCAGGCTATTCAACGGCGTGAGAGGCTGGTTGCGAACGCCTGGCAGCAGAGAGCTCTTGAGAACATGTCGGAAATTCCAGTGAGTGTGTTTCTGGCAGCGAGCGTCGGGTCTTCTGAGCTGACTGCTTGCACAGGAGCCGTTCCAATACCTGCTGAACGTTCATTGGTGCTGGATCCAACCGCTTTTCAACTTCATTTACAGGCCCGCTTTCACCCGTGAGTTCCAACTTCGGTCACGCTCGTAGCCGTCAGACTAACTTTTGGTAGGTGAGATGCAAACCATGGGCCCGTACTACTCTCATACGCTGATGAACGCGGTCTTGTCTCACTCAATACGTTGGGGTAGGAGTGATCCCGCCACGAAAGAGAAGCTCAATGAATTCTATGACGGCGGCGCTCTCTTCGGCAAGCACGCCCGAAGCATGGTGTTCGAAGAGCTCAGCCAGGGCATCTGCTCGATTCCCACCGTCCAGACACTTCTTCTCCTCAGCGCGCAAGAGTGCAGCGTTGGGAACAGTGCACAAGCATGGACGTACAGCGGCCTCGCGTTCCGCATCATAGACCACCTCGGCATATGCGTCGACGGGCAGAGGTATCCTGGCTCAGTGCAGTTCAGTGACGAAGATGTCGAAATTCGACATCGTCTCTTCTGGAGCTGTTATTTCTGGGACAAGATGATCAGCTTGTATCTCGGACGCTCGCCCTCACTGCAGCAGACATCGGTGTCGCCGCCGCAAATCATGTGTATGTGAACAGGATCTTTGTCGGGTCGTCGGGTATGAGCTGACGTGGTGCCAGTTGACGACTCATCCGAGAATGAATCTTGGACTCCGTTCGGCGTTGTTCCGGAAGGCGGCTGGAAGTATCCTCCCTCGGCCGCCCACTCCACTTCATGCTTTATGCAAATGTGCCGACTCTCCGTCATCTTCAACGAAATCCTCGTTCACATGTACGACCCGGTACGCCCCAACAGCCAAGCCGAGATGCAGGACTGTCTTGCCAAGCAAGAGCCCGCCCTCCAACAGTGGTGGGATGAGCTCCCCCCGCACCTCAAAATGGATTCCACGGCGCTTCCAGCCCTGGCACCGCCGTCCCATATCATCACGTTAAAGTAGGCACGTCCCGGCCAGCGGCGCTGAGACTGAGGCTGACTTTCTGATTAGCGCACTCTATCGAACTTTCAAGATTCTTTTGTACAGGCCGATGCTGTCGCAGCGCGGCCGCGTCGGCGAGAATCTGCAGCCGGTACAACGGTACTTGGTCGAGTGTGTCACGACAGCAACGTCAATCATCGCCATCTTTGACCTTTTTTGTCGCTCCTTCGGCATAAGCCACTGCGTTTTGTCGCTGTCATACAGTGTGTACATCGCTGCGTCCATCTTTCTCCTGCAGGTCCAGTCGAGTGTTGAGGACACACAGGCACTTCGCCGGTTGGAATACTGCGTTCGGATCCTCGCTTCCGTGAAGCGAATCAACCCTGGTAGGTCGAGACAAACCTCTCTCTCTCGTCCCGGGTCGTGACGTAGCTGACCCCACCCAAAACCCAAAGTCATCAGCAGCGCCTTGAATCTCATTGCTCGTGAACTCGTCAGCTTGGGCATCGACGTGGGCGCCCTCGGTCTCTCCAAGACAGATGCAACGCCTCCAATGGCGACGTACGGCATCCCGCAAAATCATCCCGTCGACGCCCCTCCCACCTCCGTTCCGCCAGGTCCAGAAGCCACAAACTCGCCCGAGCAGCTTTACAACTTCCCCCTCGTCGACACTCTTGGCCCGGAGGCTTTCGCGATCGATCCGCAGGTGTTCCAGACCATGTCGTCGATAGAGCCGTTGAGTGTTCGGGTTGGTGCCATAGACGAATAACGTAGCCGGGGTCGCACGCTTCTGCATCTCACACGCGCTGTAGATCGCCAGCGCCACTACCCGCTTGGGTCGACTTGATTAAGCGAACGACCTGGCCATACATCGTAAAGGTGATGCCACTCGAAAGCTGAGTATGTCAGTAAAAATGTCCAAATCTGATCGCAAAGGATGAATCCCTTACCGTTAAGCGGACGAGCCGCGGAGAAGTACCCCTCCAAAAGGCCAGCACCCCGTCACCCCGAAAGACTTGCGCCGCGCAGTCTAGCATGCTCTTGTACCTCGCATCGACAGCTTGCATCCTTGTTTTGATTGTTGTCGAAAGGCATTGACGCATATCTGTGGACACGGTCAGCATAAATGTTTCAACCTCCTAGACCAGCGCACACACGTACACTGTAAAAACACCACTGATCCCTCCCAACACCAACGTACTTCCCACGCTGCCATCAAGGCTAGGCCACCAGCTCGCGACCCGCGCTTGAAGCATTGCAAACGTCGTGAAACGGACCGCGCTGTTGGTGCCATGCTTGCACAACACGGGCGTCACCCCGCTCCACAGACCCCTGACGCCCTCCTCACGAAGAAGCACGCCAACGGCACCAGCAAGTCCTCGCTTCGCGAACCGACCTCCGGAAGAGGATGCATCGTGGATCATCTTCGTCTCGATGGCTTCGCCTGGGTGACGGCGGCGATGCTCTCCGCCACGCCAGCACTGAGACCACTGACGACATTGATCCATGCGGCCCTGGGTCGGGCGTCTTTTGGGTTGGTGTCGTTCAGGTCATCGAGCTTCGCGCGTGAGGTTTGAAAAGCCAGAAATCGGATTCCGGATTTCGTTGCACTAGAGGCTGCCAGTGCCTGGACCCCAGAGTAGATTCCCTTCACTCATGAGCGACGTACGGTGTCGCGGATGACGGAAAGGAAGCTCGGTGGTGCATCGCCCGCTTTGACGTGCAACTGGCGACGAGGCTTGATGAACTCGGCGGGATACTAGATTTGCGTCATTTCGTCAGATGAAAGTGTTGGTAGCATGGAGGAAAGATAGAAAGGCTAGATTCCATCACATGAATCAGCGAAAATGATGTGTTGCCCTCAAGTTGCTTAGTTTAGAAAAGAATAAGATGCGTAGATCCTGAGACTCACAATGACGAGCGTTTCTGAAGACCCCGCAACGCCGGCTAGGATCTTGCTCAGTACTCCGGAATCATCTGTACTGCTGAACTGGGCCAACCTCGGAACCTCTGCCCTATGGGCTGATCTGATGACACGACTTCAGCAAAAAGGACGAACCTCGATGTTCGTCGGTAAAAGCTAGCCGGAATCGTGGAAATGTCCAGAAACTTTTGATAAAAAAGCGTCGTCATGCAAGACCACCCCAGGCCCAACCGAGATGCCGGTTCTCCCGCGAAAGTCATACACGCCTTGCGTTCGCTCGCTTATGAGAGGAAGGATTTAACAAGCGTTCCCACAACACCGGATCTGGTGGGTTGAATTTCCCTTCCCCGACAATGGAGGAGCAACGTCCGGAATATGGCCGTCTCACGACGACGACGACGACAGGGTTCCACTCGGCCATGTTCCGAGCCGTGGGGGCGGGTCAGTTTCAGTTCGGCTGCTTCCTTCATGTCTGTTTGTCTATTGGTGATTGCGGCGTGGGGGGTTCTGAAAGGCATCATTACCATGAACTTTCTTCTGCATCTTCGGACAGTGTCCGTACTGGCAATGCAAGAAGGAGGGCGCGCTTTTTTGGGTTTTCCCTTATCTTGTGGGATTCGTGGGTATACTTTTTCCACCGACGGCGGGCTGGGCCGCTCGGCGAACGTGCGAGAGGAGGTCCTGGCATTCATCCCACACCGGCACTTGGCGATCACCGGGCGTTTGGGAATTAGCTTGTCTCGGTGATCAGATCAATGGTCCGTCAAGGCCAAGTCTCTCAAGGTTCAAGAGATTACTCGGAAGTTGACCGAGACACACAGAGAAACACAGAGAGATACTGTCATGGACATCAGTGGTAATGAGATGCAAAGTTTGAGGGGAGGAATCTGGATTTCTTGGAAAACCCGGGGTCCGGAGGTTGAATATGCCACATGCCTTGTGTGACCTGTCCGCCCCATATGACAGACAAGTGCCGGTATGGAGCACCTTCGGGCGAAGGGGTCATGATCGCGGGTGTTTCGGGCTATCTTTGACTGCGGAGGGCCGAAGTATCGCTCCCGCACTACCGGGGTCGTTTTGTATCAGGAGATTTGCAGGCTTCGGCTGCGCGTCCCTGGGTCTTGTGGTAGCGGAGAGTGTTGATGATGCGCTGGCGCGGTATCCATTGCAGATGCCACGGTCAGAGTCCGGGAGGGGGGGGGGCAAAGGCAGAGGCAGAGCAAGCTCGGGAGGTGCATCCGATTCCGACCTTGGGGGACGGACCTGGAATCGCGGGCGAGTTGGATAATGGATGCTGAGGTTTTTTTTTTAATTTTTTTATAAGAATTAAGTTTGCCAAGACAAGGTTTGCGATAACAGGATAACTATGGAATACTTGCCACGAGTCGGACCGTGAACGACCCTTGAAAGTGTTCCGCGAAATTTCTGCTCGTCTCGCTGTAAGTTTCGCTGCTTTTACACGCGCAAAGCACCGGCGAGCACCGAGGAGAGGGTTAAAAAAGAATTGTCCAACACCATGGATCGTGGAAGTGGAGACGCGAATGCCCCGACGCCCGTTGGCGGATACCTGCATCCCGGCTGGGTGCGAGCACTTTTAGGTTGAACGTGGCTCCGGTTCACCGGCACGGGGGATGGCCGAGGTTGTGCGATATCACGGACTTGGGACGAGAGGGACGTGGGCGTTTTGTCGCGGGCCAACTTTTCTAACTTTTCTGCGACCTCTAATAAAGTTCCGAAGAATCTGAGTTGGCGATCTTGCGGGGGGTGAGTCTGGAAGTTGGCCGAGTTAACGGAGGGAAGACGGCGCAAGAAGTTAGTGATCGAGGTCCCGTGTCGTTAACGGCTGCGCGGTTGTCCCGAGAATGCTCGGTCCGGCGGTTGAGAATCGACTGATTGGGCAGACAGAATAGGTTTTTAGTTAACAATTGATCAAATTACTATTACATAAGCTTCTCAATGCCCCTTTGGCTCAGTGGTAGAGCGTCTCACTCGTATGGCATGCGACTTATGAGAAGGTCCACGGTTCAATCCCGTGAGGGGGCAGGTCTTGTGGCATTTCGCCCAAAGCTGGTTTATTTTTCATCAGCATTGTCAGTGAGTTAGTTCTCTGATAATCTCATCTTCGATGTAAGCGCTGTTTTCAAGGCCCTGGAAACCCAAATAAAGCTTTACTTTATTATAGTCGTTCTCGTAATTCTACGTTATTAGAGAGACACTCCAAAGCTACACAGAGATAAATGTGGCTGTTATTTTTGATATGACGAGCTTTATATGCTGTTCAATCACAACTCCCTCCCTCGTCTTACTCACATCAGACTTAATTAATCACCAGCTCGTGCCAACTCAGCAAGCTTCGAACCTAACAAACTGAGCTGCATGCTCTGAATATTTCGAACCATAATTCTCATGTGCCTCCCAGCTAGTTTCCTGAGAGCATGCGGGGTCATGTTACTAGTCTCCAAACTTCTCAGTCAACGACGCCGAGGTTAGACTTACCGATTGCATACGGGCGCCGACGAGCAAGTCGTAAGTCCGATACGCGACGCGTCTGTGCGAGCCACAGATAAGAGCAGCAGCGACTATCACTCGACCGCTCAGTCCAGAAGTCCCCACCAGCATATACATTCATTCGGAGGCACAACACCTCGGGCGCGATTCCCTCGCTGGTCTCCTGCACCCAGTTCTGGCTCTTGAACTCCCCGCCGCCGCCGCCGAGAAGGTCTCCAACGACCTGACCGCCGTGCGAGAAGCCCGAAAGCACAGTCTTGGAATCCGGGCAGCGGGTGGCGTAGTCGGTGTCGGCTTCGAGCGTGTTGTTGATGCCGCCCTCGACGGAGTCACAGTAGTGGTTGAAAACGGCCTGATGCTCGACGCTTGCCCACGTGCGGTCCCAGTCCTGGCAGATGGCCTCGGCAATGGGCTGTTGAAGACCTGGGCACGCCCCGTTCGTGCCGCGGATGAGGAGGGCGTGGACCGCGCTGCAGGGCGTGAGGGGACAGAGGCCTTAGGGGGTCACGGCGGGGAGGAGTTGGGTGAGTAGGAGGATTGTGGGACGCGTCCTGGGACGTTGTGTCTGGAAGAGGCCCGGTGGGGTGGGTGGAATTGATAAGCTGGCACGAAGGAGATGGTAGCCCAGGCCACGATCCTTCAGAATGGTTTCGTCTTCCCTATTCATGACCTGCTTGATGTCACTTCCGCCGCCCATGATTAACGTTTAAGCATTTCTGGACTTGACGTCAGACGAACCATTTCCCCGCAAATCCCCAGATTGCAATTTTGGGTTTCGCCTCCCGTCAAGAGCCGCAAAAAAAAAAAAAAAAAAAAAAAAAAAAAAAAAGCTTGATTATCCTCCGTTTGGTTGTCTCTCGGAGGCTATTTTTTTTCCTGATTCGTTCGTCGGTTGGGGTTGCGCCAGCTCGGAACTCGGGGATTCCATGCGGAGTCGTATGGCACAGCCGTCGAAGCTGGGGGAGGTTGCACCAGCATCGGTCTCTTGTCTCGGCAACTACGACCAGCCAGTTGAAATCTGGGGATTCATGAATCATGATCGCTTTGTCACATCTCCCTCCCCATGGGACGGAGTGTGGGGTAAAACTCGAGGTGGAAAGTTTGTCCGTGGAGTTTCTTATCGCGCAACATGGTTGGGTTGGATGGACCACAGAATCGGTGCGAGGAGTGTTCATGAGTCCCTTACGAGCCAGGGAAGTATGCGTACTTGATCTTGTGGCCAGGGATTTGATGGGACGTTGTTCTCGCTTCTTGTTCGGGGTCTGAGTGAAGCAGAAAGTCCCTCAGCTCGCGGCTTCTCCATTCACCACGCGGAGCCAGCCCGAGCCTTAATCTTCACTGACCCCTGTAATCCCGCCTCTAGTCCCCGTCTAACCGCCCAGGTCACCATTTTCCGCTACAAAAGTTCTTCATGAACGCCTATTGCGTGACCCAGCTTCTTCAGTACCTTGACCAAGTCGCCCTAGACTCGTTCCCGCACACGAAGTCCTCCTTCGTCTGTAACCCGATTGAGCTCCTCTTTCACTTTGCAATCCGACATGTACTTTCAATGGCTCTCGTCACCTGCACCCACCGCGTGCAACAGATTCTGCCTTCCTTGGCTGATCGGCCCATTACCCACCTCATCGCCGTAAGCTGCAGCTTGGACCAAATGGTCATATTTCGCGCGTGGTTGGTGGTACAGAGCTTTGGGTATGACTGTGTTGATCACTGCGCCAGTCTCCCACATGGGGAAATAGTTTGGCGAGTTATCGGACAATGTCAACCTGCAGCTACTCTGACAGAGGGTATCTGTTGATGCCCACCATTGGCAAAACTGCCGAGGGCATTTACAGCCTAAACGACTCACATTTGAGTACCTTTGGTTGCGGCCATTCTGTGGGTCTCGACTCAAGATTTCGAATATGTCTCCTTCAACGTCCTCAAACAGCCCCTTCCATAAAGAACGCTGTACCACTCGTAACGATGCTGAGATGCGGCAGCACCTTGGTTTGACTCGCAGTTTCCCTCGGTTCCGGGAGCGCGCGCCTGGCTACCTAGCAACGCGTTGCCCACGACGTTGACCATGAACGTTGTTTCCACCCCGTCAGTCAGTGTGGACCGATCAAGCGCGACACTTCCATTTGCGACTAAACCATCAAGTCGATCGAGGTTGTTCATACGATCGGCGAAGGGCCTCGACGGAGTCCAATGATGCGAGACTGGGGTGCCACACCTCGCCCGCCGTATGCCTCGGCTCGAGTGGTCTCAAGCACGGCTTCGACCTTGGGTGCAGACGGACCGGACGGACCGGACGGCTAGTGTTAAATAATACGGGAAGTTCTGTGGCTATAACATATATATATATATATATAAGTTTTAGGAACCCCTTACTTAAAGCTATAGGGAGGAACCTGATAATAACATCAATATAAAAGAGAAACACAAGAGGTTGGGTCTGTTGACTAGCAATCCCCTGCACCACAATTGGGTTAGTAGTTTGGATGATGGGCTTTGGCTGGGCAACTCTAAAGTGATGGGTGAAAGTATATTGAACGTTTGTTGACGACTGTGCGCGGATGGGACTCGACAACTAATCTCGTGGGCACTCTCGCAAAGTCTCTGTGTGTTATACAGACTTATTTTATCAGATGCAATACGCATGGGCTCTGGTCGCCGCAGTGTTGTTGAAGTGCTCTGTGGACTTTACGGAGGCTGACGATTAGCGGTTCTTGAATATTTTCAATCCCCCTGGATCACTTTGCCAAAAAAGACCGTCAAGACCGCAACATCGCAGTTGCTCGACTCTGGTGCCTGCTGTCGGACAAGGAGAACTCGACTGACTAGCTTAGCTGGGTGCGCGGGCCAATGAATGCTAGGTAAGCTGTGCAAACCCAGCCATTTGGGACGGGCGGGTTAATCATCCTGAACCACGCCTTCGGTACCCAATGAGAAGACCACGATGATGAGAAACGCGTTTTGGTTTTGATATATCTGATTAATTGAATGTATTATTGTTGTCGTAAGTCGTTCGTCGTGACCGACGTAATTGTTGTAGAGGAACTAAACTAACTGCCCTCAACCACGAATGCACCATCGGCAACGCTATGCTAAATCGCTGGGAAAAAAGGCGCGAAATCACCATATAACATCACTGATCACCTGCTGTGTAGGGTGTTCCACAAATCCTCCGCGTTTCCTCTGAATAACCTCTCGACTAGGATGGCATCTTTACCGCACCAATCAAGAACGGTTTCCATCCATGGTCTGATATCGAGTCCCTCGAACCGGGTATGCGGCCAGTCTGTCGCAAAAATAACTCTGTCCTTGCCACGCAAACTGAGAATTTCTCGTGCGATGGGCTCCAAGTCGCTATGATCGGCCTTGGAGCTTAGCCGATACGGAGCCGATAGCTTGACGTAGGTGTTGCCGGCTCTGAGAAGCCTGGCGAGCGACTTGAAGCCTTTCATCTCGTACGGGTTGTGGGAGGGCATGTCTTTGACGCAGGGGTGGCCGAGATGATCGATGCAAACGCGGACGCCAAGAGTCGGCACGATGGGTTCCAGAAGCTCGATCATGGACATGGGCATATACACCTGAATGACCCAGCCCAATGGCTTGCAGTCCTCCGCATAGCGATGTAGCAGGTTGTCGAGCTCCTGTGAGTCAAGACTCTTGCCAACCGACGAAAGATTGATGCGGACGCCTCTTACACCGAGCTTGTGCCACTCGAGCAGGGCACTTTGCGGCAAGCTACCGGGTTCGAAGGCCACAACACCACGGCCACGGCGAGGACCCAAGGCCCGAAGGGCGTCGAGAAGACATGTGTTATCGTTGCCGTAAATCGAAGGCTGTACGAGGACAATGTTGTCGATTCCAACCGATGACTCGAAGGCGAGGGCGTGGTCGAGACGATGTGTCTTGGGGCAGTATATTGCGTCTTTTGCCAAGGGATACGCGGCTGGGTCGACAACGTGCATGTGGGAGTCCCAAGCACCGCGAGGGATCCGCTCTGCAAGTGTCAACCTCGGACGGGCTGTCGGAGCAATGATGTTTGGTATTACTTTAGCATGCCTTGCCGAAGTCGAGGCAGGGCCTATGAGGGGTTGAAGGAGAGCCATGACGGTTCTGATGTGTTGGTAAAGGTAAGAGTGTGCTTCAAGCTTACGCCTCTGTCTCATGTTGAGGGCAGCACCTCTATGAGTAAGAGTTGAGGGGAGGACCCTATCAGTGGTAAAAGAAGAAGGCGGAAACGAGAGGGAGGAGTGACAGAGGCGATGCTCGGGTTCGTTGCCGATCTGATAGTGACGAGTAGCTAGTGACGGAGGGGTGGTGGTTCTGGTGGTGGTACGCGGGCGGCTACTGGAAAGGCATGGAAGGGATGAGTCCTTCTCCCCGCGAGGACAGAATGGCGACTGCACCGAAGGCACGATGGAGTTTCGGTCATCCACGACTGGCTGCAGGAGTCCCAGAGGGCGGCGATGACGGCGGCGGTGCGCCTGCACATATGGACGGGGACGGCGGCCCATTGCGCTTGCTGATGTTCTCCCGACTGGCCGGCTTGTCGAGTGGATCATTGAGTTGCAGCATCCTCAAGAGGAGTCTCTTCCTCTAATTAGTGTAGGGCAGCCCGCAGTTTCTCGGAGTCTCCAGCAGAGATGCAAGAAGCAGTAGGAGCGATAGTGGAGGTGGTTGAGGGCGTGTTGTCGAGGTGAGAGGTGCCGATTTCTGGTTTTGGGGGATAATCTTGGGCGGTGTCGCTCGGAGGATGGCCGACTCCAAGGTCCAGGACTGAGTACCTATGGTAGTTTTTCTTTGCGTTGCGTATTGGTGGTTTGAGATGGATTTGCGTGTTCCTGCTCTGGTGCGGGTACACCGCGACTGCGCATAGATGGGGTTCACCATCTTCAGAAGCCTGTCAATGGGACATGACCGACGGCTACATCGGTCGTATAAGTGCAGCACGGTGCACGGTAGGGATATTGGATGGCGGGCGTCTTGCGTCTTTACAGGCGCGTTCAGGGAGTGAGAAACAGAGCTCAGAGTCACTACTGTCGTCCTTTGCCACGAGTCAGGATGTGCGAACCACAGCTATGGGAGACTGGCCGGCCGGAAGTTGACCGAGCATGTTGAGCACGACGAGAGATTGAGCGAGTGAAAGTCAGAGAGATTTGACTGACTGCCTCGAGAGAGAGAGAGACAGAGAGAGAGTTCAGAGCAGAGAAAGGCCTGGACCAGCCGGAAGCGGACCGGGAATACCACAAGATGGAGGACGAGAAATTGCACCACTCTAACGCCGTGAGACGGTACTTCCTCCACTGGACCCCTTGGGCTTAGTAAACACCGGCACTTCAAATGGTGTGACCGGGACCACCCTGAGCTGGGCCAACTGGATGAACGCAACTCCCGGGTGGAGATCGCCTCATTACTAAGACGGCTCCGGTCCAATGCTGAAAGTTACGTTTTCCCTCCCCAAACTTCCGCTCGGTCAACGTCCGATGTTTTTTTTTTCCTCATCTCCACTCTCTGCACGAGATCCAGCTCCGCGTGCGCGATCGACCTCAGAACGAAATCGTGGGGTTTGGCTTCGTGAACCAGGGCCCCAAAATCCGGAGAAGACGAAGCGGGAGACCTGCATCGCTTGGCCGTCTTACCCCGTGGAGGTTTGCGCTTCCAACCCCGCGGGCGAGCGACGACGGCCCGTTGAGGTTTGAGGGAGGGGGAAGACGACGAGGAGCTGCATACAGAAAAGTGAGCAGCGGGAAGCGACTCGTGTGACTCGGTCAGAGTTGCGTCCCGTGTCGGAAATAGGGGGCAACGCTGAAAAATCTCTTCCCACTGCTGGCTCATTTCAAGAATTCGCAAACCCGCGTTTCCACAATCACGTTCTGGACAATCCACCACTCCAGACCCCCCGGAAAATGGTCGACTCCAACGCCTACTATCTGCTGGCCATCATCGTTATCGCGTGCGGGTCAATTCCCAAGGGTAAGTCTCTGGTCATGTCGGTCAAGCCAGGTCACCGCATACGCGACGGCCGTGATCTGTCACTTTCTCCACCAACAACCCCGTTCGCGGTGTGCTGATGGGTCCTCCACAGGCTATGATGAAGGCGGCTTCAGCGCCGCCACGGGCTTGGCCTCTTTCAAGGAGGACTTCGGCCTCGTGCCGAGTCTGTGGAAGGGCAATGAGTCCGGCCTTGCCGACCGCAAGGCCAACATCTCATCGTTTGGGGTTCTCGGCGCCGCGTTTGGCTCCTTTATCGCACTCGGGCTGAACGACAGGCTCGGTCGGCTGCGAACATGGCAGTTCTTCATCGCCCTCTGGATAACTGGCTCCCTGATGCAAGTTTTCTCATCCGGAATCCTTGGTTTGATACTTTTCGCCCGTATATGGGGTGGCCTGGGGGCCGGCGGTCTCACTGTTGTAGCGCCGCTCTATCTTTCTGAGATTGCGCCCGCCAAGTCCCGCGGCATGGTGGTCAGCATATACATGGTCGTCTTGCTTTCTGTTCTAACCATCGGTAAGTTCCCGTACTACCTGTAGCCAGCGCCGGCCCCTCTTCGGTGAACCTCCGATTGACCAATCTCCAATTTCAGGCTTCTTCATCAACTATGCCGCCAACGCGACGCTAGCCGCCACCAGGATGCAATACCGCCTAGTCATTGCCATCCCTCTTATCCCCGTCGGTTTGGCACTCATCGCGTCCTTCTTCCTCGACGATACTCCGCGCTGGCTGGCATCGAGGGACAGGGGTGATGAGGCACTTGCCGTCCTAGCCAAGCTGCGGCACGCAAACCGGAGCGATCCCGCCCTCGCACTTGAGTATGAGGAGATCCACGAACAGCTCCGCGCTAAGCAGCAGGTTCTCGCGGATACCTCCACCTGGGCCATCTTTAAGGAGATCGCTACCATTCCCACGTATCGTACACGCTTTCTTTTGGGTGCGGTAATGCAGACCGTTGCACAGTGGTCTGGCGGTAATGGCATCACGTATTACATCCCGGAGATCTTCCGGTATGCTGGTGTCGTTGGGGACAACACCTCTCTCATTACCAGCGGAGCATACGGCGCTGTGAAGCTCGTCTTCACCATGGTCTTCACCTGGGGCCTCGTCGATGTCTTTGGCCGTCGACGTTGTTTCATTCTAGGCCTCTTCTTGCAATGCATCACGCATATCTACATGGCTGTCTATATGGGTACTTGGATTGACGGGAGCAACAAGCCTGCTTCGGACGCCGCCATCGCCTCCGTCTTCGTGTACGCCGTTGGCTGGTCCATCGGGCTGTGCACCGTACAGTATCTTTACGGCACCGAGATCTACCCGACGCGGATCCGCAACGTCTGCTACGCAACCAACATGACCCTGCACTGGTTTTTCCAGTTTGCGATCGTGCGGGTAACACCCAACATGTTTGTCAGTCTCGACGTCTGGGGCGCGTATGTTTTCTGGGCATGCGTCTGCGCCGCAGGCCTCGTCATCCTCGGTCTCTGGGCGCCTGAGACCAAAGGCATTCCAATGGAGCGGATGGAGGAGCTCTTCAGCGGCCGGTGGTGGATGGGCTGGAGGGCGAGCGTGGACATGGAATCCAGCGAGACGCAGCCCTTTGGCAAGGGAAACTCGTCGGGGAAGGATTCAAAAGATGACAAGGAAGGACCGTTTACCCACGAGCCAAAAACAGACGTCTGATCTCTTTTCACATAGACTGTACCCTGACTGTACGATAACCGATAGATTTCTTACAATAATCTCATTTTCGAAAGCTCTCGAGACAGGCGTCGCAGCCTCAAGATGCCGGTCGCCGGATTCGCCATGTCAAAGTGTCAGCCGAAAACTCCGGGGCTAGGTCCCCCCGGGGGGTGGGGGGCCGGCGAGCACGGCGCACGGCACACGGCGTCACAACAGGCAAGCCCACGCACGTGAGAACATGTGTTCGCGCCGGCCCAAAATTTTGCCAAGAAGTTGATGACCCATTTCATGTTCGATGTGAAATTACGCCGCCAAGATACCGGGATCTAATGAGGCCTATACATAGGTGGTGTTGTCATGGACACTCCGGTACTAGGGATGGAGCTCGTCTTCGCAAACTCACCGAGGACGCTTCTAGCTCCACCTCCCGCCATGGCTGTTGATCACCAAGGCACAGGGAGATATCGAAGATTTCCCCTACTTGTAGCATGATGGTTGCCATGAGCAGATGATTCGAGGTTTGGGGAACGGCACAACCAGACTGTCCAATATCCCAAGTTATCATCAACTATTGCCTCACTCCGCATTCTGGGACTCAACTCGCCGGGGGGGGGGGGGGGGGGGGGGGGGGGG
>JAOQIF010000785.1:0-41705 GCA_026260285.1 Colletotrichum sansevieriae | reverse complement strand
ATATTAAAGGAATCTTTAGAAACTATCTTCTTAATATATATTAGTAGCTTCTCTTATCCCTTTTTAGTAGCTTATAGAAGGTTCTTAACCTATAAACCGCCTAAACCTAAAGCTTTCTCCATAAGTATAATAGTATAAATATATAAGTAGATTATTATAACTTATAATAAAGTAAATATATAACTAGAGGTTAGACTATTTTAGTAGCTAATAAAGTTAGTAAATAATAAGAAGGGACTAAGGATATTAATAAGAATATTAAGGGCTTCTTAGTCTTTCTTACTAAAAGAATACTAATTAGAATGAGGGTATTTTTAAACTAAGTAATACTTATTAATTTTAGTTCTCTTATATAGATATATATAAATATAATAGAGTTCTATCTTATTTATATATCTTATAAGAGGTAAAGTAGCTTCTTTAACTTATAGGTAGATACTTAGAGGTTAAGGAACTCTTATATTCTTAGAGTAGAAAGTTTTAGAGAGGTTACTAACTATTATATTTATAATCTTATTAATATATTTCTATTAATAAGAGCTTAAAATTTATATCTACTTTTTGAATAAGATATATAAAGAAAATAGAAGAATAGTTATTATCTTTATTATTAGGGTTTTCCTTATTATTAGAGGCTTCCTTATTAATAGAGTCTTCTTTATAATTAGAGTCTTCCTTATTATTAGAGTCTTCCTTATTATTAGAGTCTTCCTTATTATTAGGCTATATTTTAGAGGGTTGAGATTCTAGAGCTATATCCTTTACCTCTACCTTAAGGGTTATAAGAACTACTTTAATAATAAGGTTAAAGATATATACTAAATAGTAAATATAATATACTAGCTAGACTAGTAGCGCTAAATTCTTAGTAAGTTCCTTAGCTAGGATTTTAGGTTTAAAAGCGAGATAATTATCTACTAAGATAATCTAGAAAGTAATTGCTTTTTAGGTTTTTTAATATATTACTTTTAGGAGTTATATAATAGCTTTTCCTTACTTTAGTACTATATCCACGATTTATATTAATAGCACCTAGAAGGACTTTCTATAACCTCTATTATTTATTAATATAGTAATAAAGGATATTAAGTAAGGCATACTTTAGACTAGGGGTACTCTAAATATTAATTATAAAGGAGACTTGAGTTTTAGGAGGAATTAACTAGATAGCTACTTGCTAAATATATTAGGCCTCCTTAGATACCTATCTTTAGAGGGTTATCTAGGATAGGAGATAGTAAAGAGGACTTAGTAATAAATAAAAGTATTTAAATACTAGATTTACAACTAAGTTAAGTAAAAGATTTATCCTATTTATAAAATAAACTAGTACTTTTATAGATTACTATAAATAATTGCTATAATACTAAACTAACTTATAAGCGCTTAGCCCTACCCGTGCTATTAAACTCTAAGATAAGCTTTTAAGTTTAGATACTACTATATAGTACTTATACTAGTATTCTTAATAAATAGATAGATAAATAATTAATAATAATACTTATAAACTAACTTTAGCTCCCTAGATATAATACAATAGCCTTAGTGAAATTATTCCTAATATTCAGTCCTATATTAGAGAGTCTAGAATGATTTTATATTAAATTTCTATTTAGACTTTAACTACCTAGACTAAGGGTTATCTTTACTAAGTCTAACCTACTTATAGTACTATAGTAGAGTTTTCTAAAAAGATAAAAAAAGTTAAATAGTTTTAAGAATAAAGATAATAGTTTATAATTAGGTTTATAACTTAGGAGGTATAGATAGAACTAGGAGAGATTAAGTAGGAGTCTATTAGATATTAGGAAGATTGTCACACGCCTTTTGGTGATATAGTCGGCTATCGCGTGGTATTCCACGTGACCACGGTTAGGCTTAATACCTATCCTTTAAGTAGAAGACTTCTAGCAGATAGCTTAGAAGGCTCGGCTATTACAGAATATATCACGATATACCTATAATTACCTATTATACTATTTATTATTATTTATACTTATATTGCTCTTTTCCTTATTTTACTTATAATCTTAGTAACCCCTACTATAGCCCTAGGCTAGTAGGAAGACTATAATATCTAGTAGCACGACCTATCCTTTTTTCCTTATCTAAGACCTCCCTTATACTGCGAAGACTTGCAACGAGGTAGAGGACTTAGACTTAACCTCGAAACCCCCTCCTAAAAGTATTTATATACTAAAAAGAAGGAAATTAAAGAAGTTAAAGAGATAGAGGTCTTAACTATCGACTTATATAGCTAATTATTCGAGTTTAATATTAAATTAATATAATAATCCCTCTCTTATAGAGGAATATTATAATATAGGAGATATAGCTAGAATTAGATACCGCAACGAGGCTTATAAGCTCTATAGTTTCTAGTAAGCTTACGAGGATTATAACTTTACCCTTAGCCTTAGTAAACGATTTCATAACTAGATAGCAAACCTCGCCTCTCTTAAATAGGATAATAACTATATACCCTATATAGATATTATTAATATAAGCTAGAAGGTAAAAGCTAATCTATACTATCACTAGATACTCGAGCCTAATAACTATATAGCTATATTAATTAGTATTATTAATATAATTATAGCTATAAGGGATATTCTAGTAATAATAGCACTTTTTATGCCCCTATCTAGAGAAGAAAGCCTTTATAGAGCTAGCGAGAGAATTACCCTTCTACCCCCGAGAGACGAAAGAGTTATAACTCCTATCTAGTCTAGCTAGTTAGATATTAAACCCCTAGGACCTCTTATTAAGGTAAGAGCTATAGTAAATAATATTTATAATAAGAGCAGAAAAAACCCCGAACTACGAGTTATAGCGCTAGAAGATATTATTATAGGACTATTAGAGCGAAAAATCTATAGAATACTATAAATTCTTTATAATAATACTATAAGTCTGCTAAAATAAAATATATTAATAGAGAGGACCTAGCTGCTATAATAGAATTTAGTACTACTACTAATATTTTTACTATTATCCTAGGGGCCCTATCCGGAGCTGCTAGCCTAGGGTCTTAAGGCTTTACTCCTTTAAGTATTTAGCTAGCTCGAGGCTAATACTAGGATACTATAGCCTATAGGAACTTAATAAGAAGGTAGATTTGCTTAATAATATAGTATTTTTTAGCTAGATACTAATAAGAAGTATAGCATAAAGCCTATCTTTTATAACTAGGATATTCTATACTATAAGGAGATAGATCTATAGATCTCTAGCCTAGATACTAAAACTACTAACCTAGCTATAGCTTTAGAGATTATATAGAATTAAAGCTCTCTATTATAAGAAAAAGCACTTAGCTAGTAGGAATACTAACTCGGGCTAATTAAACGATAGAACTACCTCCGCGCAGGATATTATACCCTGCGTAATACTATTAGGAGACGTTTTATACTAATTTAATAGGAGTCTATCTAATAGATCGCTATATATAGGTTTACTATAGAAGACCTTAAGGGAGATAAAGATATTTATAACTTTACCTAGAATTATTTTAAATATAGCAGAGCGTAAATAGGACTAATATCTATAGTTAGTTAGCTATTAACGATCTTCTATAATATAATTAACCTAGAGCTTTAGTAATTCCTAGACGAACTAACTACTAGCGATACTCTTAAGGATTACCTTAATATAGCTAAGAAAAAACGCAAGGTAGTTTAGCGCAGACTCTAGGCGCTAATTAGCATTAACTATATAATAGAAGAATCTAATAATATAATATAGACTAATAATAAGGGACGATGGAATAACTAAGACTTCTAATAGGATAATTATAATAATCTGCAACCCTAATAACGTTATTAACCTTAGTAACGCTACTAGCGCTCTAATAACTATTAAAACTAGAAAGATCGCTACCTATAGAACTAGCTATAGAGAAACCTAGGTTTTCGATATTATACAAAATATAATAGACTAGGATAGACTAACTTAGACGCCTATTATATATAGGAGGATTATAATAATAACTTTAATATTAATAACCTTGTTAATAGCAGCTATATCCTGCTAGATATATAGGAAGTCCCCTACGATTCAGCTACCCTATTAGAGTAACTGCGCAAAGAGGAAATAGCAGGCTAGATAACGGATATTATAGTTATAGCGAGAAGCCTGCTAGCGATCTCCCTAACTACTTCGGTTATAAACTCTATTATATACTATATTAATAATATAGTGAAACTCGCAGGTCTTATTGCAATTCCCCTAGCAAATAACGCGCAGGTATTACTTAAAAAAAACCAAATTATTAACGCCTAGGTAAAACTAGTAAAACGAATAATACTAGCTAAACGGATATATCTCTACCTTAACGTAAAAAGCGATAATATAGCTAGCCTAGAGGAAGTCTATATTAATATAAGCGCCTTAATAACTCTAGTTAATAGGAACTAGGTGCTACGCTTTGCGCGAAATCCTATGTTTTAAATAATAGAACTACGGAAGATAAATATAATAGATTTAACCTTTTAGGCAATAGAATAGGTTATATTTAACTTCTATATCCTAAGCACTATTAGTAACATAGAGATCTATAGCTATATTATTATTATAGCTAGAGTTATAAATACCCTCAGAGCGAATCTTCTGCTAGGAATACTATTCTATAAATATTATAAGCTAGTTATAGACTTTAATAAGGGTATAGTTAAGTTCCGCTTAGTATATAGAATATAGTATCTAGTTTAGTTCAGGAGATAGCATTTAGTAACTAGATAAGTTAATAACGCCTATACTATAGTTATTCCCCTATAAAGCGACGCCTTTATTATTACTAGCTTTATTAACCTCCCTAAGTTAAGCTAGCAAGGCTCTAATACTTAGTAGTTTCAATCTAGTTATATAGGCGTAGTTAATATAATACTTATAGTAGATAACCCTAAGCTTATCCTTATGCGAAATATAATAAATAGGCTAATAATAATCCTAAGAGGATAGCAGCTAGGCTATATTATCCTAATAGAAGTAGAGGAGACTACTAACCTCATTAACTATATAGATATTATTACCCTTATAGGAGGAGAATTAAGCTCGCGCTAGTTCTCATAATCTAAATTCAATAGGGCTACGAGTAATATAGCAGCTAGCGCGTAGTTTATAACCCTGCTTGCTAAATCTAGCCTAGGACCGCCTCATTAAGTAGATAATATTCTATCTTATAGAATATCTAAGCTAAAGATATCCTAGTTATATATAGTAAGAATAGAGTTGAGATCTGCAATTAGGACGCGGTTTTTGCTAGTAGACTTAAGGAAATCCTTAATAACTGAGATATCTACTATAATAAGGGGATCATGCCTATGCTAGATAACTAATATATATATATTAAGCTCGTTAAAAGGTAGCAAAACTAGAAGGCTATAGTAAAGCCTTACCCCCTTAGCACTAAAGACCTCGAAGTCGTTAAGAATATCTATAGTAAGATGCATACTAATAGCAAGATAGTATAGGGTAATAAGCTAATCCTAGTTATCTATCTGCTCTTCGTTATATAGCGAGTAGTTAATAGTATAAAAAAAGGCAGGGTTATTATTAACCTCCGCTCTCTTAACTGAATTACTATCCTAGATATATACCCGCTTCCTAACTAAGATAATATAATAAATACCCTTAGAGGGAAGAAATATATAACGATATTTAATACTACTAGGTTCTTCTACTAACTACTAATCTACTTAAGATATTATAATAGGATAGTAGTAATAAGTCCCTGCGGTATCGAGGTTTCTAACGTTATCCTTATAGGATTTAAGAACTCGCTAGCCTACGCCTAGCGTTTCATAGATCGCCTCTTATATAACTATAGGTATTTTACTCGAGTATATATTAATAATATTATTATTTTTAGCGATAATAACGAGGACTATCTCTAGTATATGGATATTATCCTCAAGCTCTTTGAGAATAACCGCCTTTATATTAGACCTAAGAAGTCCTTTATAGGGTTTCTTAAAGTAAGACTCCTTAGCTATATAGTAAATACTAATAGTATTAAATAAATAGAGGATAGAATCGCAGCTTTTAAGAACCTCCGCTTCCTAAAAACTCTCTATAATATTAAGAGATACCTTGAAATAGCTAGATAGCTATAATATAATATACCCTAGTATAATATTATTATAATACTACTATAGGATAAAAAGACCCGTCTTACTATAAAACTCTATAATAAAAACATACTTCCTAACGGTCTATTAAAAGCAGTTCGAATAAAGAGGGTCTAAAAGGTGTTATTTAAGCTAATATTAAGTAAGCAAGAGGTATAGAACGCCCTCTAAGAGAATCTCTATAACTAGGTTATAAGATATTACTATAACCTAAATAAGCCTATATTCTTTAAGGTTAATACCTATAAAAGCGGTTTTAGGCTTATAGTATTCTAACTAGGTATCCTATAGAATAGTACTAATATACCTAGTAAAGATATCGCGCAAATCTACATCTAACTAGTGCTTTTTCTATCTAAGGTTATATCGCCCTTAGAAAAGCAATACTTTGCTATAGAAGTAGAGGTAGTAGTAGTAATATAGGTTATAAAAAAGCTCTATAAGCTCATATAATTAAATAAGCACCTTATATAAATTCTTATAGATTACGTAGCTATAAAGAGAATTCTTATATATACCTCGCTACGGACTATAGACCTTAATAAGGCTAACTTATAGCTTGCGAGCGCTGCGAACTACCTATTGCAATTTAACCTCAATATTACCTATATACTAGGGAAGCTTAATATTATCCCTAATACCCTCTCGCGCCTGCTATTGCTTATAGCCTCAGGCTGAGCTAATAGGTTTAAAGATAGCAACATTCTCGCGGAAATAACTTATAGTAATAATAATAATAATAAAGCAGGATTTATAAGTATAGTTAACTAGTTAGCTAAGAAGTCCTAAGCCTATAGAGCAATAGGGGAGATAACTATAAGCATTTCAGAGGACTTTATTACTAAGATAGTAGATAATTATATTAATAATATAAGGTATAGCAAAATTCTTAAATAACTCCGATCCTAGTAGAAGGAACCGGGCAAGTAGTAGTTACTATTTAACGCTACTACTAAGGAAAATAGCGCTAGAGCTGCTAGGAGGGCCCTAAAACGCTATTAAATAACTCCTTGGAGTCTATTGCTAGAAGGGCTTATCCTTTATATAGCTATTAATAGCACCTAGAGACTTTGTATCCTATATAAGTTAGTACCTATAATTCTCCGCCTTAGCTATAATAAAAAATACTACTTTAGCATAGACTATATAATAGTAGAAATATCGACTTTTTAGTTTTATAATAAGAAGTTGCTTATATAATGATATATTGCCTACTATAACTAGTATAAAGAGAACTAAATCGACTGCTAAAGGCTACTAGGATAGCTATAACCTATCCCCGTTATAGATATCCCTTATAATACTATTACTATAGACTTTATTACTAATATACCTAAGGTGCTATCCTATAGAAGTCCCTACGTCTTACTAGGTTTCCCGGAGTTAGATATATTAGTAATAGTAATATATAAATTCTCAAAGAAGATAATCCTTCTCGCAGGATATTTAACCTATAGAGCAAAAGAATAAGTAATAGTCCTATTCTACGTATTTTTCCTCTTAGACTAGGGAATTCTATATTATATTATTAATAACTAGGATCCTAAGTTTATCTCTATAGTATAATATATAATATTTAACGCCCTTTATATCAGGCTCCTCCTCTTAATAGCATACTACCCCTAGATAGATAGGTAGAGCAAAAGAATAAACTAGACTACTAAAATCGCAATATAGTTCTATATATCTAAATCCCCTAATATACTATAGACCGACGTACTACCTACCCTATAGTATAATCTTAATAACTCTCTATCTATTATAATTAGATAATTGCTAAATAAGGTTATACTCGGATTTAAGCTACGAAGTATCCTCAATATAGTTATATAAATAAGCGCCCTGACTAAGAGCTTTACTATCCTTAGGGAGATATATTAGAAGGAGGTACTACTACTAATTAATATAGCGAATACCTCGTATAAGGAGAGATATAAGAACTACTATATTAATATGACTTTTAATAAAGGGGATAAAGTCTAGATATGACTTAGTAAAGGATTCTACTTGCTAGGATAATATAATAGTAAATAGACCTCTAGATAGATAGGACCCTTCTAAATTAAATATATTATTAGTCCTCTCGCCTATAAGGTAGATATTCCTAAGTATTAGTAGGTTTACATAATCCTCTCTATAGCCTAGCTATATAAGCTAGCCTAGGGAGAAGACCTATTTAAATATAAGATTCTACTACTAAAGCTTATTAAGGTTAATAGTAATAAGGAGTAGGAATTTAACTATATTATTAAATAAAGAGTCTTATAGAGGAGTTATAAACCTATTATTAAATACCTTATCTAATAGAAAGGCTTTATAGCAAAAGATAATACCTAGGAATAAAGAGACTCTCTATTACCTAATATAAGCGATCTTATTAATACGTATAATATTAAATTCCCCCTCGACTAGGATACTAAAAGAGCTATAAGAAGGTGCGCACCTCGTATATAACTAAATAGTTTTCCTATCCTTTTAATAGGATAAATATATATATCTTAAATTAATATTAGGATTATAAATTTTCCCTTTATTATTACTATTTTTTGCTATTAACTACTCTTCCCTTAATCTCTCTATCTTATATTGAAATAAATAGGAAGGAGTAGAAGGTACTAACTTTTATATACCTTCCTTATCAACCCTTATAATAAATTTTTTTTTCTCCTTCTATACCTTCCTTTCTATTTACTATACCTGCTTACTTTTATCTAAATATACCTATACTTTTTATTTATTTACTTCTCTCCTATATATTAATTATTACCTAATAGACTTCCTATAATAAGTAATAATATTATCCTAACCTGCTAAATATAGCCTCCTAAACGCTAGCCTAACTAATACTATTATAATAATAGCTTCTAAAGGTAAGGAAGTTACTAATAACTATGAGGTCCTATCCTCTCACCTATCTAACGATAGTAGCAGCTAAGATAAGGGTACTAACCCCTAGAATAACGAGGTGCTTAACCCTATCTCCCTGCGCTAAGATAGCGATAACTAAGGTAGTAATAACTAAGTTAGTAACTATAATATTAACCTTAGCACTCTAATTAAGACTCGTGAGTCTACTGCTAAGAAGAAGAAGTCCTGCAAGGACTATAAGAAGGGTAAATAGGCAGCTAAGAAGAACTTCTTTGCTATAGATGCTAAGACCTAATATAAGGAGGTTATTAATAATAATACTAATAATATTTAGAACGACGATGCCTAGGCTACCGAGCTAGTCTATATTATTACTAGTACTACTACTAATATCGAGGAGCCCGCCCTAGCTAAAACTATAGCTACTACCCCTTATAAGACTCCTAAGAAGGGCTGCCCTAGCCCTATAGCCTAGCGCTAGTAGATTAATAAGGCGAAGGCTTGTATTAATAACGCTTTTCTATACTACCCCGATATAATCCTTATCGAGGAGATCGAGAAAATCCTTAATAATATTAAGCCTTCTAAGAATATATCTTCTAACCTCTACGTTAGATATATCTAAGATACCCTCAAGCGAGTATATAATATATATATTAATAATAACGCTTATAGCAAGCTTCTCCCTAGTTATACCTAGGTCCTTATTATATACTTTTATAATGCTTATAGTTATATTAATAGAATTATTACTAGTAACCTTATTATAATAAACCGTATTAACCTCCTTTCTATCGCCCTGCTTATTAATATTAGTAATATTACTACTATAGACCTATTAGCTTATAAGGATGCTAAAAACGCAAAGGACCTTGCTAATAAGGCCGAGGGTAATATTAATATTATTATTAATAGCATCCGATAGGAAATCCTTCCTCGCCTTAATACTATAGAGACTAATATAGCTAACGTAGATATTATTAATATTAATACTATTAGCAAGCATCTCGCTAAACTTAAGAATAACGGCATATCTAAGCAAGTAGTTACTAATAAGATTCGCATAGCTATTAATATAGTTAAGACTAAGGAGATCGCAAGCCTTCGCGCTAAGATTACAAACCTCTATACTATAATCGAGGGTCTCTAGTATACTAGTAATAAGCAACCTACGCCTAGCGACGCTAGTAATAATAATACTACTAAGTGCTAATAGATATCTAAGTTTAATATACTCCTCTATAAGTATAATACCTAATTAATAATACTATAGTAATTTCTAGTAATTAGGATATAAAGAAGGAGAGAAGGGAATATTAAGCACATATATCCTAGATTAATAGAGATAATAATTAGGATAATTGCTTTTTAAAAAGGGGGTATATATTATACGCCTTTTAGTAATATAGTTAGCTATCGCATAGTATTCTACGTGACTATAGTTAGGCTTAATACCTATCCTTTAAGTAGGAGACTTCTAGCAGATAGCTTAGAAGGCTCGGCTATTATAGAATATATCACGATATACCTATGATTACTTATTATACTATTTGTTATTATTCACGCTTATATTGCTCTTTTCCTTGTTTTACTCGCAGTCTTAGCGACCCCTACTATAGCCCCAGGCTAGTAGGAAGACTGTGACAAAGATCTAGATTATCTACCTTAAAAGGGTCTAATTAAAAAGGGTCTAATTTATAAATATTAGAACTTAGAGAGTCTAGTAATACTAATAGGTTTACTATTTAAGAGATAAGGATAATTAAAATAGAAGGAGAGAAAATAAGTAGATTACTATAAGATAAATATAAATACTATATTATAATATAGATTAATTATACAAGGGTTAGTTTTAGGGTTTAAACTAAATTTTTAAATTTATTTGTCTTCTAACTTTTATACCTTTTACTATCTTTTCCCTTAGTTATATCTAAACTTATATCTATTTTTAATACCTCACCTACTAACTAGCCCCTTATCTAAAGAGAGCCCCCCCTAAGGGATAGGGAGCTCTTTATTATAACTAGAGATCGCTCTATTAGAAAAAAGGGGTAATAATATAGCACCCTAAAAATAACTAATTATAGAGATACTATAACCTCCTTAGAGGGGTAGTATGAGCTCTAGCTAGGCTAGCCTAGATCTTAGTAGTTAGTAATCTAAGCTAGAATTACTACCTATTTAGTTATAGAATCTTATAATAAAATTTACTAAACGCACTAATACTAGCTAACTACCTATAGTATTATAAAAAAGGTAGCTAAGACTAGCTTAAAAGAAACTAATTATAAGAGTATAGCTAAAGGCATAAACCAGGAAAGGCTAGAATGTTGAAACGTAGGTATCCGTTGTTATATTAAACTATTGCTTACCCTTCTAAGTCTGCTGCTTATAGAGTTTTCTCTAAGGTATATTTATCCGCCCCTGACTTATTAACGTTTTGCTAATAGTATAGCTCTATATCCTATACCTGCTATTATTCCTTATAATTACCCCCCCTTCTAAAGCCTTAGTCCCTAAGGCATATTAGTAGGGTAATATAGCTCTATATTACTAACTATAGGGTGATAGTTTAGCGTTTTTATTATATTATTTGCTATTACTCCTTCTTGCGCTAGATCTAGGCTACTATAGCGAATAACGTATTTTATTTTCTAGCGCTTTATATGTTTTTGAATTTTAAGTATTACTATTATTTTTTAATTAGTTACTAATAGTTATGCAACTATTTAGCGGTATATAGCTAGTAATTATTTAGCCCTATTGCCTAGTAACGCTAAGTATAAAAGGGCGTCTTCTTTTTGAGGTCTCTAACCTAGCTAAATTTTTCCCTTTTTAATATCTTTTTTTCAACTTAGTAGCCTCTGTTTTTCTCTTCGTTATCTATTCTACAAGCTTTCGCTATAATTATTAATTTTCCTTCCCTTTCCTTTTTTAGTTTATCTCTTTCCCTATTATTTTGCTAATTATTCTCTATAATATCCTATATCGCACGTATAGGCGTAGTACTCGCTAAATACCTATATAATCCTGAAATCTTCTCTAGCGACCTTACTAGTAATACTAATAGTAGCTATCCTTATCTTAGCTATTTTTATAAAATATATTAAGATATTATTAACCTTTGCTCTATATATAGCAAATATATATAGAAGTATATCTATTATAACTTCAATAAAAGAAATACGCTACTATAAGTCTCCGCTAGTTTGCTGCCTTATTGCTATATACTAATACCTAATAGGTCCCCTAGGAGCTTTAGGGCGTAGCCTAGATAACCTAGAATATGTTTTATTAAATCTAAATTTAGGAATATAAGGGCGTCTTAACCCCTCTTTATTATTATTATATACTTACTTCTCTTAGTAACTATTTAGTAGCATAGAAGTATATTACTAAACTTATTTATAATCCTACTATTAATAGTAGTAGTTATAATATAGAGTAGCTCTAGCTCTAGGAGCTTGCTTCTATCTATAAGCACCTTGCTCTTAATATCTTAGTTTATATAGGCTATTATCTACTACTCTCTTACTAACTATATCCTACTAATAATTAGTTCTAGGTTAGTACTCTTTATAATAGTATTAATATGCTTTAGTACTTAAATGCTACCTAGCTGCTATATATTTATAATAATAGTCCTATTATTCACCTCTATAATAAGATTAATTATCTAGTTAATAACCCTTTAATAAAGATAGTCCCCAAGCGCCCTTATGAGTATAATATTAACTCCTTTCCTAAATTTAGTAAGTCGCTATAAGATAATCTCCTTAAGTATACTTCTAATAATATTCCCTCCTGCTTTATTGCTATTACTAGTACTCGCCCTATCTCGCGCGCCTCCTATCTCTATACCTCTACTAAATATAGCTAAGAGGATAGTAATAATTTAGCAAAGAAGGCTAGGAGGGCTAAAAAGGCTAGGGTTACTATTACTATCTCTAATAGTAGCTCTAGTAATAAGTCAGGTAGCGAGGTGGGTAGTAGCTCTAGTAGTAAGTCGGGTAGTAAGTCAGCGGGTAGTTAGTCTGCAGGTAGTAATAATAGGGATGCTAGTAATACTAGCTTAGCGACTACTTGCTATGGTGCTGCTTGTGGTTATAGTAGTTAGGGTGCTCGCGCCTATAGCTATAGTTAGAAGTGAATAACTAGTTAGATTATTAGCTCTCTCTCTTTTCTTTATAGGATAATGCCCTCTTTTCGCTATGATATTAGTAATAATTTGCTACTTAATATAATTAATATTCTGCTTCTTAATTTAGCTTCTATTCTATAGTCTCGTGATTTATAATTAGCAACTTATTGCTATAACTTTAGTAGCTAGTTATTCTACTTCTTATAAGACCTCCTATACTATTTATTAAACTTATAAATAGCCTCCTGCGTATTTACTAAATTCTCTATAGGCTCCTATATCTTATATTCTATAGGCTATCCTACCTATTTAACTAGATATTATATATTATTACTAATACCTTGCTATATAATGATCTCTTCTACCTCCTATTCCTCTAGCTTATCCTTAAGCTCTAGGTATATAGGTAAACCTTTGCTACTTACTTAGTAATTTTTTTATAGTTCTAGTAAGGTAATAGAGAATATATTATATATCTATTAGTATTATAGTAGTAAATAGGCCTTTTATATTTATATGCTAACTAGTTCTATAATAGCTACTTATATAAACCTAGGTGTTAGTTTCTTATTCTTAAACTAGAAGTTCTTTATTAATAGCCTAACGACTTATCTCTAATAGTAGGTCTAGTCCTTATACCTCATATTATAATACTTAGCTTACGCCTTAGTAGCCTTCTGCTACTATTCCTAGGCCTTCTTATAGAGTCTTGAAATATATTTAATTTGCTCCCTTACGCCCTATACTATAACCCTATTTATAGGAGCTATATATTCTATATAACGCGGGTAGTAACTATATAGGGCTTCTATTAGCGAGTAGCTAGTAATGCTATAGTAACTATTATTATATGCAAACTCCGCCTTAGGTAGCTAGACTGCTTATTCTTATAGCAAGTTATTAGTATATGCTCGCAGGTACTTTTCTAATATCTAATGCATCCTTTCTAACTATATATTAGTCTAGGGATAGTATATAGTAGAGAGGTAGCGCTTAATAGCCCTCTCTCTCGTGAACTCTTCCTAAAATTAGCTAGTTAGGAGCTTATCTTAGTTACTAATAATACCCTCTAGAGTGCTAAAATAGTATTTAACCTATTTATAGATAATCCGCGCTAACTTAGCAGCTATTAGCTACTTTATTATTATTATAAATATAGCAAACTTAGTTATTTAGTATATAATAATAAGAACTATATCATATTCTCCGCCTATATGCTAAGAGCTTGCTAGCAATCTAGTAATAAAGTCTATACTTATTTCTTAAAATAGGTATATAAGTAAGGGTAGTAGTTATAACTTTCTATATAGCTTATGCCTCAGAACGCGGTTCCGCTGGTATATATAGCACCCTATAATATAATTATATATATCTATAGCTAAGTTTAGCTAGTAAAAGTTCCTTAAGATTAACTTAGTAGTCTTATTCACCCCTATATAACCTGCCCTATAGTTATTATAGTATTAGCAAAGGATCTTTAGCCTCAGAGACCCCTCCTATAGTATCTCTAACTATCCCTTATAGAATAGGGTTCTATAACTATTAATTATATAGCCCCTATAATTACTAGCTAGTCTATACGCCCTCTCTAATTATATCTAGTAGTATAAGTTATTAGCTTATAGTCTATAGATAAGATTCTCTATTACTTTAGAGGGTTGCTAACTATCTGCTATTTCGCTTATTATAAGCTCCTTTATAACCTAGTATAAGATATATTACTATGCTATAGTAACCCTAGCTCTAAGTAAGTCCTCTTAGTTAATAACCTCTCGCTAAGCATTCTCTACGTTACCCCTTGCTCTTTAATAGCTACTATAGTTATAGTAATATTAGCGTGCTATAGAGCGTGATACTAACTAGAGACCGAGGCATCTCCGCCCCTAGAGCTATCTATCTAGAAGGGGCACCTTATGCTAGCCCTTATAATATTAATAAATACTTTTGAGGTCTCTATACTACCTTATAATATAGTAATACTTATCTAAAAGTCTACTAGTAGTTTATTAATAAACCTCAGCTTCCTCGCTAGGGTAGGAGTATATTATTATATTTTACCTCCCACTTTATATAATCTAGCCTCTTAGATAGACTATCTACTAGGTTTATAACCCCTAACCTATGCTCTAGGTTGAAATTAAACGCTAAGAGTTTATATACCTATCTAGCAAGCTTTCCCTAAAAGTCCTGCGCAAGTGCGCTAATAACTCCCTTTAGTACCTAGTAATCTATTAGAACTATGAACTTCTTTAATATACCCTGAAGGTAGTAAGCTTAATAGTCTAAGCTTTTAACTATAGCAAGAAGTTCCTATTAGCCTGCTCCCTAGCATTATTCTATATTACTAAGCTTCTGCAAATAGTAGGTAACTAGTTACTACTAACTATTGATATACTATAATAGGATACTAGATATAGCCTTTATAGAAGCATTTATCTTAACCCTTGTTTTATAAGTTAGATCCTAGTATTAGAGAATAGTCACTAAGCAGAAGGCGGCTTGAAGCTGCTTAAAAGCTTATTAGGCCTCTTCTAGCTAGTAAAACTCACCTCCTTTCTTACTATTCTTGTTACCCCTTAGTAGGGATATTATTAGGGCTATAATGCCTAAATATCCCACGATAAACTTATAGTAGAAGTTATAGAATCTAAGGAAGACCTAGATATCTTAGTATATCTTTAGTAGCTTCTATTTAGTAATAGCTTAGATATATATTTAGTCTATTAATATACCCTTAGGTATTATAATATACCCTAGGAACTCTACTTACTATTAGTAAAACCTATACTTACTAAGCTTAGTATAGAGCTCCTACTAGCAAAGCCTATAGAGCACTTAGAGAAGGTCTTTTATATATTACTCTCTTATCTTAGAATAGATTATAATATTATCTATATAAGTAATATAATAAGTATCTAGTAGCTTAGCGAGCGCTTAGTGAATATACGCCTAGAATATAGCTAGGGCGTTTATAAGTCTAAATAGCATAATAGTATATTTAAAGTGCCTATAATACGTCCTAAACGCTATTTTCTAGCGATCCTCTGGCTTAATATGGATATAGTAATATATATTTTAAATATTAATTTTTGAGATCTATTTTGCTCCCTGAAGCGTATCTAATAGTTTACTAATAAGAGGGAGTAGATATTGGTTCTTTATTATTACCTTATTAAGGCCTTAATAATCTATATAAAGGTGTAGGGACCTATCTTTCTTAGGTATAAAAAGGATAGGGGCGCCTACTTCGCTAGTTAAGGGTTAGATCTGCCCTATTACTTAGTTATTAGTAATATATTAGCAAAGTTCTTCTAAGTAATGCTCGTTTAATAGGTAGATAGGCTTATATAGAGGTTTCTTCCTTTTAATTAAGTTAATAGTATATTCCGCGCCCTCTAGGACTAGGTATTACTTTACTAACTATTTATTAAATATTACCTATTTGCTAAATACCTCTAGTAATTACTCCATATTGCCCTCTAGGGTATCTTCTTCTTCTAGAGCCCCTATTAACAGCTTATAGGGGGGTAATATTCCCTAATATATATATAATATAGGCCTTCTAGCTATTCTTAACAATCTTTTATATAAATACTAATAGCTTAGTAATACTAAAGTATTTATATTCCTAGGTATTAATTATAATACCCTCTCTTCCTATAGAGTATTATAATAGGAGGAGATCTCCTGCTCCTTTAGGTTAGGGGGCTTTAGCAAAGAGTTGCTATATTTTCCTTGCTTCTCCTCCTGAGTTAATAAGGAAAAATATTAACTAGTATATATTCTAGCCTATTATAGATAACCTATTAAACCCTTCTAATATAGGGGTAATAGCTACTATAGGTTATAGTTATAGGGACTTAGCTAGTTAACTACTAATAATATTAACCTAGGAATAGGAATCTATATCTACTACTACTTCTTATTTAGCAATATTCTAGAGAATAATCGCCTATCTCTTTATAATAGCTCCCTTAGGGAGAGTATCTAGTTCTAGTTTAAGTATAGGGGTTATTAATATAATCCCCTAGCTTACTCATTTTCTAATAAGTTAAGTTCCTTAATTCTTATAGATTAGATTATATTAACCCTCGCCTTCTCAGCAGGTATTTAGTATCTTACTAGTATTTTATTTACGCTTTATCTTGCGTATTTATCTAGGTAGTCTACCCTCTTATACCCCTTTTGCTTATAGCTAAAGCATATTATATAATTAGATATTATAGGTTATATACTAGGGTTAGATATAGACCTATTCTAATTAGATCCCTATATTATGCTACTAACTAATTAATAAGGTATTAGGCTCTATAAACCCCGCGTTATCTTCTAGCTAGAACTCTGCTAGCCTACCTTTTAACTTAACCTCGCTATTAGAGGCCCCCTTAGGTTATGCTCTTCCCTTATATACTATTTCTTACTTTCGCTTTATAGAGGTTTACTACCCTATTAGTGATATATCTCCTATAAGTATTTAGCTTCTATAACTATATCTCTTAGCCTCTATATCTTAACTTTCTAGTATTCGAGTTCCCTATATAGGAATAAGGCTAGCTAAAAGTATAATATATAAGCCTTAGCCTTGCTATCTTCTATACTTACTATACCTAAGTCCTAATATATTACTAACTATTTAGCAAAGAATTATATTAATAACTATATCTCCTTCTACCTTATTATATCTAGCTTCTTATAGTACCTTTGCTCTTAAAGCTCGGGGTTAATATGCTATTAGTAAGTAAATACTATAAAGTTAGCTTATACTAGGTCTCCTTCTAGCCTAGCCCTATAGTATTACTACTAGGTCTATAGGGATAGGCTTATCTTTATAAGCGCTTATTAGACCTGCTGCTCTAGTATATTACTAATATATAGTTAGTTTCTATCTTTAATTACTTAGATCTAGTTACTAACCTAGTTTATAATAAAGTCCTTAGTTATAGTATAGTAGTTATATATAAGGGGGCTTTTTATATTCTCTCTATAAGTATCTTATTACTAAGCAATTAGCAAGTTCTTATAATAGGGTAGTAGTTTATTCCTTATACTACTACTATTATAGATATATCTACTCTATAAGGCTCTCCTGCTATTTCTATAGTAACCCTATAGCCTAGGTAAGGATACTAGAGATACTAGCTTCTCAGGGAGTCCTAGGTAGGGTACCCTATTAGCTACTACTTGCTATCTATTCGCCTCTCGAGGGGTAATCTGCTTAGTCTAGCGCTATCTAGAACCTAGCCTAACCCCTCGGGGTTATTCCTCCTACTATATTATTACTAGAGTTATCTATTCCCTTAGTATAGCGTCTATACTATATTCCCTATATCTCAGGGCTTAGTAAATAATTAGTATTTTATGAGCTAAGACCTTATTAGTTATATTCTATATACCTAGCCTAGAGTTTATTATAATTAAACTCTATTACTAAATTATTAATATATTATTACTAGTTTGCTTTAGATATTCTAACTAGCGCTAGTTTCTTAAATTGAGGTAGAAGCAATAGAATTATAAGAATATAGCTAGAGGCCTAAACTAGGAAAGGCTAGAATATTAAAATATAGGTATTTATTATTATATTAAACTATTACTTACCCTTCTAAGTCTGCTGCTTAAAGACTTTTCTCTAAGGTGTATTTATCCGCCCCTGACTTGCTAATGTTTTGCTGATAGTGTGGCTCTGCATCCTGCACCTGCTATTGTTCCTTACACTAATTTAGATAGTAAAATATTAGAAAACTTATAAATAGAGGCCTAATAGTAAGTGATATTCTATTACTTTTAATTTATTACTAAGAAAATAAAGCTATAGCGCTCTATAAGATTTGAAAATACTAAAAAATAATACATCTTTTAATACTAAAAAGTATATTTGCTAGAGTTATTTATAAAATAATAATTAATCTATTAATTTTAAAAAGGTATTAAATTCAGTTCTAATTAAGAGCTATAGAGGCTCTCTAAGATATTAGTAAGTAGTTCTTAGTAAATATATTTAAGAGTAAGGAATACCTAAAATATCTTTAAGTATTAGTATTAATTTAAGTAGATACTAATATTTATATTATTTATACTAAACGAGTAACTTTATAAAGAAAGACCTCGATTTAGTAAAGGAATTAATAGAAAAACTACGAGTATAGAGTGCTAGATTATTCTAAATTAAATTAATTACCTCAAAAGATTACTATAATATTTAGTAGTAATACCTATTATTTATCTCATAGCAAAACTCTAATTTATACTATTTATATATATTATATAAACTATTATCTATTTAAAGTAATATATTTAGGAAATAGGTTGGCTTCTAGGCTAGTTTACTAACCTTATACTAATTATATAGGGTAGTATCCTACTTAAGCTTAAGCTTGAGGAAGAAGGGGATTAGCTATAAAATAACTTAGAATGCACTATTTATAGTATATAAGTAGTTAGCTACTTTATCAAAGGTAGTAAAGCCTTCCTAGAGCTAGGATAGACCTATAAGCTCCTAGACCTCTTTTTACTAACCTTAGCTAGCAATCTCTAAGAATATATCCTTAATAGGAGGCTTAAAGGAGGAAGTATAGCTACGCTCTATAGTAGTATATAGCATACTATATATATAAAGAGCTAGTATATAACCTACAGAATATCCTTCTATAGTTGGTATATCTATAAAAGATTAATATAATATTATAATACTTATATTTTTATCTTCTTAATATATAAGTTAAGGATAAGCTATTCTTATATCTTTTTAGATAAATACTTTAGGTATTAATATTGAATAATATAGAACTAAAGAAGAATCTCCTCCCTAGTAAAGAATCTTTCTATACTTAGGAAGTTATTATTATTTCTAAGTAGATTATACTTATATATTATAACAAGAGTAAATATAAGATTACTAAAGATATGCTTAATCTTAATATAGAGGCGCTTAAGAACTACTTCCTAAGTATTATAGAAGAATTAGTATTCACGGATTTAGTTATCCTAGAAGAATTAGTAATTATACTAATTATTTATTATAATCTATATACTATAATTAGCTTAATAAGGATTAGAGCAGTCTGCTTAGCTATATTAGTTTGAGGTACCCTATCCTTAATACTGACTTTAAAGTTAAGTATAGTCTTAATATTATCTAAATTTATCTAGGTATTATTATTAATCTTATCTAGAGGAATATCCTCCTATTCTTTATTACTATTATTATTAATAATTATATTATATATTAATATAGCAGGACCTATAAGCCTTATTAGAAGCTAGCGTAGATACGTTCCTTTTGATATACTAGATAATATTAGTATAAAGAAAGTAATTTGAAATAAAGTTAAAATAAAGATACTTACTATAGGGCGTTAACTTACTAGATCTCTTAAGCTTTGAGGTTAGTATGCTCTATTATAGATATATTAATCTATATATCTAAACTTTTTAGAGCCTTAAGCTTATAGGATTTCCGCTATCTAAGGGCGTTTTTAGCCTAATTAATTACTTTTTAGGCTTTATTTATATTTTTAACTTATTAGTATAACTTCTTAGTATTTATATTATTAGAATATTCTAACTCTGCCTTTTGCTTAGCTCTAGCGCTAGATCTAAGTAGTTAACCTATTACTAATTAGTAAAAATAATTACTATAAATCTATATAAACTATACTACGATTCTACCTAGATAATATTTTATATAATATATTACTCTCTAATTAAGATAGTTATTAGTAAGTAAAAGTATAGTATAAAGACTATTATATATTACCTATAGTAGTTATTATAATATTAGCAAAGTTATTTAGTAGGTGCTTATTAGGGGGAAGATTTTATTCTTATTTAAGAAAATTAAAAAACTATGAAAATCAATTGCGGGTAGCTTATATATAATATGCTATAGATACCTTCTTTTTCTTCTAATTAAAAATCAAAAAATAAAAATACTTTAAATTATACCTATAGATTGCTCTAAATACCCTCTTTCTAAAAAGTTAATCCTTATATTTTTATAATAGTTATATAATTTACTATAGATTTATTAATATCTATATTCTATATAAAAATAGCTTCGCACTCTCCTTAAAAGGTTCGCACCTTCCTATAAATAATTAGAAATTAGCTAATAGTATATTTAACTTTTTCTTCTATAAATAATACATATTATATTTAATATTATATAAATTATATTATAAGTTAAACCTCTTCTTTATTATACTTATTCTTTATACTAATTATATTTGGATATTATCTATAAGAATAAAAAACGCTTAGAAAGCTACTAATACTAAGAAAGCTAATAAGAAGTCTAGTAAGAAGGCTAGTAAAGTATCTAAATTAAGGAAGACTATAAGTAGTAAATTAGCCCTAGGTAAGTCTATCTAGGCTAGAGCTACTAAGAAGAAGTATTACTAGCGCTCTAGTAGTAAGTTAAGATTAATATAAAAGATAACTATAAATTAAGCCTTTCTAGCTAAAGCCCTCTATAAAATTTATATATATTAGAAGTCTATTAATCGTCTTATCTATAAGCTCCCCTTCTAATACCTTATATATAAAATCTACTAGGACTAGGGAAACTAGGATCTCTACTTCTAAGCCTTAGCTATTTATACTCTTTAAGAGTCTACTAAGTCTCTTCTTATTAGTATCTTTAAGAGTATATACCCTGATTTATTACTTATATATTAAACTAATAAATCTAGTAGTTAACCTTATTATAATTTATACTAAGTATATTATTATTATACCTAAAGACCTCTACTTAGTCTAGGTAATCCTAAAAGTAGGTAAGAATTATAGTAGTAATTAGTTCTAGATATAGATATCTATAGAATTAAAGAATTAAGTTAGTTACTATAAAAGATACCTATAATAAGTTATATAAAACCCCTTACTTATAGGTACCCATATTAGCTATAACCCAAACCCACCTAACCTATAGGTACCTATGGGTAACTTCTAACATTCTGGGTAGTACCCGTTACTACCTAACCCATACCGCGGGTACCCATGGGACCCACGGGCTGGGTAATTTGCATCACTACTCTGAATCGTTGTTATAGTCTGATTACAGAATTGATTTCACAGCGTCAGCCAAACGAACTGAGAATACAAAACCTGTTCATGTGTATATGCAAATGTGGAGGGCATATGGATTGCGCCATATGTGGTGGTTGTGGCTGTACTAACTGGTCGGATGACCTGGATTCATAAATATATATATATATACAAGTGAAATGGAACGGCGCTTATTGTTCCCGCCTCTTCCCAAACATGCTAGTGGTATCATCAAAACAGCATAATCATCAAGCGCTTGAAATTTCCTCCTGGACCTCCCAATTGTCCCATGTAGGTGCGTCAGCCCCATTGGGTCTTGATGCACGATTGTGTCCAACTCTGATCCCTCCGACACTGACAGCTTCTCTGGGCCACCTGACCTCCGCATCAAATCCGGCGCTCCACGCGGAATGCATCGTATCCTCAGCGAACAAGCCGGGGTGAAGCCTCTTCACGCTCCGCAGCGCCCTTTTGCTTACCTCGTCCACGGAATCGTGGTGTCGCAACTCAAAGAAGGCAGGGTCATGTGTCTTGCGCAACTTGGCTTGTACATCGGGCGAGTAGACTCCGAGAGAGAGCAGGAAGACATCGTACTGACATAGGCTCGTCCTGCAAACCCATGACCCGCCTTCTGTAGCACGGCGATATAACCCAGCCATGGCAGCAACGGCACCAAGTGCTCCCGTACCGTAATCGGACATGGGGAACGGCGGGACCACAGGTGTATCGAGGCCCATGAAACGTCCCTGTTCCCATGCAACACCGCTGACACAGTCTGCTATTTGCTGCCATCCCGGGCGACCTGCCCACTCCGCCCTGTCCTCTCCGACTTCTGTACCGCCAAAACAGTCTTCAGCTACGTAAACGAAGCCCTTGCTGCGTTGGCTAGCGATGGCGGCGAGTTTGTCTGGTCCATAGCCCAGACGTTCAACTACACCGGGACGGTAGCCATCCAATATCACATCTGCACTGGCAAGGAGCGCGTCAAACCTTGCCCGGTCCTCTGGATCTTTCAGGTGCAGAGAGGTAGCACGCTTGCCAGTATTGACGTCAACCTGAAAGAAAGGGACGTCCGGAAGTTGCGCGGAAGTTACTTTGAGTACTGACGCGCCGTGTGCCGCTAGGGATCTGCCGATGGTTGGACCGGCGATAACACGACAAAGTTCTAGAACGCGGATTCCGTGGAGACATTGTTCGGTTCCGGAGTCATTATCAAGAGACTCAAAAGGAACAGGAGGCGTAGCCATTTCGGCCGGTTTGACTGTAAAAGGAGCAAGAGACTCCAGGGCCTTGCCATGTGGCGTGTTGAGGAATTGCTCCTTTTTCAGAACTGGGACTCCCGCTTGGCCTTCCCGTCGATTCATCTCTTCAAGTTCCTCGACAGTGAAGCGCTTCATTGCCGTCTCAATAGTCTTGATGCACTCGCCGTAGCCTTGCAGTTCAGGGTTGAAGGCCGGTAGGCCAATCATCCTGAGAGCCTTGCTGGCCTCGAGAGATCCATGGAGGTGGTAGTATTCCCCCGGATTCTTGGTTTCGTACAAGTTTGCTGATAGGCGGCGGTAGAGGATTGACTGTGCTTGGTTCAAGTCGGTATCTGTAAGACATTAGCCAAATATGAACTTTCCGTCTGCTCGCTACGTGAGACAACATGCCTGGTATTTTGGCCTTGACGTTAGGATCGCCTTTATCCATGCCGTCAATGGTCGTCAAATACGCCGAGAAAAGAAAGCACGCAGTTCGTGCCACGTCGACGTCAATGTTCCTTGCGGAGTGAGATCCGTACCTCAGGTCAGCAATCGCGGCGGCGGCCATGCCCTCGACGGCTTTGATAGAGGCCGTAGCCTCCTGTTCCTTCAGAGGACATGGGAAGAAAGCAATGTCCCCCAACAGAACGCTGAAAGAAACGTTGCGCAAGTGTCGGACGAATTCAGGGGGGAGCTGCCGCTGACACGAGGAGAGGAGGGCAGCTAGAGCGCTCTCGCAGCCCTCCTGGACTGAGTAGCTTGGCACGGCTCTTTGTTGAACTCCAGATCTCTTTGGCACCACCATGTTGGAGGCGAGGAAACGTGGTGCGAGATCAAGTTCGTGATACAGCGAGTAGACCCATAGGCTTGCGAAGCTTCCGAAAGCCACATTTTGTACAAGCCCAAAGGATATATGTATCAGGGGTCAAGAATAGGTCGGGTCAGCTCGTCGGCTAGGGGCATGTTGATCACTCCACTAAGATAGGGACGAATATGAGAAGATGTGGAGCTAGTAACAAGAAGTCCAACGATCCTAGTAGCGCCGCGAATAAGAGGCGGGTTCGGTGACAGAGCCGTCGGCTACGTGTGTCTGCCTGGTGCTTATAATTGACGGTATCCGTGTCAGGGTACGGGGTTTGGAGACGGGATATTCCAAGGATTGTGGCTTAAGACGGGGACAGCCGCACGGGAGGCAACAAGGCAAGGAAGACGGCCCACTGGGGAAGGGTGGTCCAAGATATATTTTGGGATTGTATGGACGACAAGGGTCTCATTTGGGTGACCAGCCATTGTCGGTGGTTGGAGCTGCCGAAAATCGATATAAGCGCTCGGAATAGACTTGGCTAGGCGCGAACAATAGACAGCCAACCGATTACTTGATTGGGTTGCAGCAGCAAACACGCAGACGGAGGACTCTGTTGGAGAGAAGTGAAAGACGTCCAGGAGGAATGTAGTCAACCATCCGGGATACGCTCTAGCCGGGCAGACGAAACATTGAGGCACATGTAGGTAGTACACGTTGAAGAAAGAAGGCGTTGTCTTTGCCCCCACACTTCACTCAGTAAAGTAGGACCGCAGCCACGGAAAATTCCTGTGGAGAAAGGTGGGAGGTCGGGAGCATAGACCGAGGGATGGTCCTAGGATGAGGCCAAGGTTTGGCTCTATGGGCGACGTTGCTCGTGAACCCGACATAGCACGAGGCGTTTTTATTTTCTTCTGATATGTAGCAAGTAAGCCATCATTTCGGCAACTCTGAACCGCCACTGTGTCGTTCGAAAGTGATGCTTGTGGTAGAAAGTCCCTATGACTTGACTCGGACGGCGAGCCAAAACAGACGAACGTGTAAGTGAAAGAAGAGATCGACTTTCTGATAAAACAAAGAAGGCCGGATTCGGTATTCAGAAGCACCAAGCAGGCTGGGCGCAACATCCGACGACTGTTTTCGGCAAGTAACTCGTTAAAGAATACCAAACAGAGATGAGGATCATAACGCCCATTTTGATGGGCCAGTACCCTGACTTCAGTTCGGGATTTTGGGGTCAGGCCAATCTTTCAGGGAGAAGGAGCAAGGCGATGGTCGTTCTGGAGATCGCAGGGCAGAATATCTGCTGCGGGGAAAGACGGTTGAACGCGCGATCCTGCGCATCGAGTGAAGGAAAGGCATTGCCTTGGAGACAAGGTGCATTATCCGATACTGGGGACGGTGTGTCCTTGACTGTAGTGGCCTCAGATCGCCAAAAGATTGGCCGCGCCTGAGCGGAATATCAATGAGGTTTTCGGCTTGGCCAATTGCGACTGCATCGGAAATCGGATGGATACAGGGACCTGCTGCACCTGGCCCGGCCCGGTCATCGATCCGACGTATTGATAGGAAGCAGCCCGGCTCCGTTTGCGATGCCCTTCTGGTGACACTGCACTGGCTTTAGTGACGGTGTTAGATGTCCAGTTGGGTTGAAGATGGATAATGAGTTGGCGAGGACGAGATTGAGCGCAGCGATCAGATGATAATATCGACTCTGGTTAGTGATTCTGCTAATTACGGATACATGGAAATGAAAGGAGAATACTGGGTACTCACTTAAGAGACAAGTAGTCGCTTTAAGGTGAAAGAGAATTGAGTGGTGGGCACCCAGTGCCAAACCCAGCTGTGACGTGTGGAGGAAGGTGCCCGCCCACCTTATCTAATGCGTATCTTACCTACCTACCCGGAAGGTGTGGTGGTCTTTTCCGTCTGGTTTTGGGTAGGAGCAAATACGACAGAATTGCCTCCATTGGCCGGGTGAGACTGACTGCGTCATTGCCTCCTGCTGAGTCTCAACGATTGATCGCATCCTCTTCACTTCTTGGCGCATCGCATTGCATCATGTGCGATGCAACTCCCTCGCTCCCAGTCTCTCGCTCGACAATTCACCTCCACGAAACTGACCTCGATATTGCAGATCTGACTTTTGGTCGGCCACTCCCAGACGCGATGCCCCTTGCAAGCCAATATCGGCTGCTAAACGGCCAGGTCCAACCCGCAAGATAACCGAGAGATTATCGAAACGATTCCACGCCCAACGGACATCCCGCTACTAGGAATGAGGGCCAGTTCGAGAAGCCTTTTGCCCGTTCCAAGCTGTCGGTGACATTCCAATCGACGCCTGATATCTCGATCAAGAAGTGTCCCGAAACCATAACGCACGCATAGCCTTTCTGCATCGATCCCGAGGCTGAGACACAGGGAGCAGCAACGTCTTGCCTCCCACTCTTCCCGCCCTACGTGCTCACTTTGCTCGCGGGACTAGCGAAGCCTAGCCGGGTCCAGCCCAACAGTCCAGCCCAAGCGCGACCGCGGCCCAGCCGCACCGATGATTCTGGCTCTGATGCATGCATGTCATACGACTTTCTCACATGCATCTCAGAACCACACGAGCAACATTCTTCACACCACCATGCCCTACAGCCAGCCTATCGAGCCAACGCCATGTGTTGTCTCGCGGTCTGTTGCTTTCCCAACCCAACGCTAGCAGCGGCGCCACTGGCTTGGAGGCTTGCAATAACTGAATCAGCTCCACCACAGTTGCGTCTTCTTATTGCGACTTCGCAAGAGTTGCAGTGGCAATCCAGGAGCAGGTAATCGTGATATTTGGGTGGTACGAGAGAGATACCCTTGCGACCTCATCAGGCGGGGATCTTGGTGATCATCGTCAGGTCGGCCTGCTCGTCACATCACACTCGCACACGCTCGCACACGAGCGCTTGCCTGACACGCAAAACCGACAAGCTAGACACGGCGTGCTAACAACAGTTTCGACCCTGCGGCTGGCAAGGTGTGGCTGCGGATATCTGACACTGACGTTCTCGCCACTACGAGACATTTTTAAGGTGCTCGTCCGAGCCATTCAACGTCAAATCTGCATATTTATTGGCTGCAGCTCTGGCAAAATCTTGGGCATCGCCCATGTCTTTTCGGTCTGTGTTCCTCGAATTGATATCCAATTATGGCATCCAGAAAATCAGGGGATCGATTTATCTCGCCAAGCAGAATACGATAGCAGCGCCAACGTCAAAACAACACCATTCAGCCTACCATCGGCGGACCAGACCACTTTGGCGGCCTTCGGACCTCAATTGGAGTAGCAATCGTGCTGACGTTGACGGGGATGACCTCCACTGAAGAGCTCTCACTCGCTTAGTATTACTCCACACACGAGACATCAGAGGAGCATGTCATGGCGATTAACGACAGCCGTGATGCGTACACAGGGCAGCCTGTATGAGATGCAACCTCAGTTACAAGGAGTACAAAAAAAAGGATAATCTGCCAGCTGTAATTATCACAACCGTCTTTCGGTTTCTATGAAGCATACGGGTGTATCCCGCTCACCTGCTCGGCTTATTTCTTTCCATCATGTCAAGTCCTGTTCATGGGCCGTATCTAATCTGCTGGAACGGACATTATGGCCTCGCCTCGTCTCGCCTCATCTCGCCTCGCTCTCTTTTGAGGCTTTACTGCGGCACGGAGTCTTGATTCACGTCACCCTCGCCAACTCAAAACCACAACCCCTTGACTTGAGCCCCTCAGGAATTTGCCAAATTCGACCTGGTCCACCCAGATCTAGACAACGGGGACGCCCGTCAATCTACCGCCTCCTTGTCGACACCCCTGTCCCCTTCTGGATCCTCGACCCTCTCTTGATCCCCGCTTTACATCTTTTGTTGCGCGACGAGCAGCTGGCGAGTCGACTCGGGCGACCATGCTCTCGCTGAATACCCCCGTCCTGGAACCTGACCTGACTCCTGTTAGGCGCAGGCGCTGTTGGCCCAGAGGTGAAGACCGCCTGGCCCGGCCAGGCCGTCAGTCCCATATCCGATCAAAGTCTCGCCGTTCCCTCCCTCCCCCGGCTAGGCTCTTCTCTCTGTTGTCCTTTCATCATCCTCGCCGCCGTCCTGTCTCTACTTGTCTACTTGTCTCTCTCCCTCATTTTCGTTCCCCGCCTTCGCCGATATCCGCCGCCGCAACGGCAGCCCCTTCCCTTCTCACTCGCCCGCAGTCCTGCGAGGCAAAAGCACGAGCTTAGATCTACCACTCCCCACGTCACATCTCATCTCCTTTGTGTATGGTGTTGTTGCTCTTAAAGTAACCAACCCCATACCCGCCGCTCAAAGTCCCCACTTGCAGCTATCCTCGTCGAGCACATCACCAAACTCTTGTTTGTTTGTCCCGTCGTCGGAACATGTCAAAAAACCTTGCCTCAAGATCCGATCCTTACTAGTATCCTGCATTAGAGAACGGAGCTGGGGCTTGGGATTCAATTGCGCTTTCCGTCCTCTCATCCCTCCCCATTCTACCCGCGGCCTTCCTTCACTTGTCACTTGGAATAGCGAAGGAACAGGAAAGCATGCCTACCTGGTGCCTCCTATCCGTTCCGTAGTTTTCCGCTCTCCGACACGACTGCCGCAGAAACGTGTGATTCCTCGGCGCCCTTTCCGCCTCCCAACCCATTGGCTGTTGGTGCCTCACCGTACTGCGGCCGCTACTCTTCCCAAACCATCTCCACCTCCTACCATTCCCTCCACCGCGCATCATCGGATAACGGGTATTCCTAATAAGGGTCTATGAACCATCGGCTGATGCATCATCCACGACAATGACGCGTCCCAAGGTCCCCGAAGACAAACGCCAGCGGACCGCACAGGCCTGTGATACTTGTAAGCGCCGCAAGCAGAAGGTGAGCCCTACTTTCATTCCCACGTCCCTGTCTCCCAGCAACAACCTGAACCGGAACTCAAATGGTGCTATCACCACAATTCCCATCTTTCCCTAGTCGTTATTTCTTACCGCCTTTAACCTAAATCCATGTTGTCCGACCTGTTTGTCCTCATCAACCCGGTAGTTATTGATGGCGTTGCATATCTTCGCATCCCCCCCACTCCTTTCATCCCCTCCCCCGGCCGTCTCTTTGCCCCGGCCTTGGCTAGTCGCTTGAAGACTCCAAATCGGTCACATCTTAGCTCCCGCACATCACCCGCCTTCTAGGTAGCCTGAGTACCGGACATCAACTCGTTCCCACCCATATTAGGGTCAAGTCCTCGATCAAGATTCCCAGGGTCTTACAGCCCGATTGAAACCCAGTTTCACGGCACATGGCCATGTCTTCCACTCCCCGACCTTGAATATCGATGTTAAGTAGCCAACTAGGTTGGACCATCATCCCAAGCGGGTGGTCGGTTGAAATGTACCTTTCAGAAAAGAAAGTTACCAACTTGCCGGTCTCGTGTCCACCGCTACCTAGGGTCTGAATTACCTCGTGGGTCGGCAAGTGCTGTCCCGTTACATCTCTCTCCTTCTCCCCGGTCTCGATGGCGCCATTCATCTCCAGTTTGCCTCAGTAACTGACCAATATCTCAAAAGTGCAATGGCTCTAAACCATGTACTACGTGTACAAAGAGGAGCCTGTTGTGTACGTACACGCCAAATCATGGCTCTGACCAGACTCCCCCAGACCAATTGGCGTCTCCTTCCAAACGTCGGAATATTGAGGAGCTCCCTGCGACCAGGCCAGCTGTTGCAGATACTGCGCTCGCTTCGGACAGCCCTGCGACGATCGCCACGCCATGGGAGTCGCAGTCTCAGCCAATGCTCAACGAGGACAAGCCTCACGTTGGCTTCGATATAAAACCATCTATAGAGCAAGACCAAGAGCCGATAGAAGGGGACAGAGATTTCGACATCCGTTCTCGACACAGCACAGCCTCTGGTCCTGACGAAGAAACCCCCCTCCTGCAGTCCGTCAGAATGTTACAGGACCCTACGGGAAGACTTCGTACGATTGGACCCATCACAACCCTTCGGTTCCAAAGTACTGATCGGCTTAATAGTCTATGTTGGCGACTCGGCCTCCTTGGCATATCTGCAACTCATAAGAATGATTGTAGAGACCAGCACTGGACCCAGCGACTTCACGCTAGACCCAAGTCGTCACAAAATCATGGAGGCTACCATCGCTATACCGGCAAACATACGGCCGCCCCATATCCTACCTGATAGAGACACAGCGAATGCGCTGGTCGAGTCCTTCTTCACAAACGTAAGACGCGCACTTGTCTGGAAAATCCAGTTCTTCGACTGATTCTTTGTAGACTCACGGTTTCATCGAGGTGTTTGATAGGGGTTTATTTGAGAAGTCCCTGGATGCGTGCTACACAGATCCACTCACGGCGCAGTCCTCCTTCCTCTGCCAGTTGTATCTTACCTTCGCCGTTGGCATGGTCCTAGCAACGCCGCTTCCTAACAGTAAGGAGGATGCGATATTCAAGAAACTCAGGTCTACCGAATTTGACCGGGCCGAGCTTTTCTTCAGGAGTGCAAGAGCTTTGGGTGACCCTATCTCTGGGTTTGAAGACGCGGACTTCTGGTCCGTACAGGCGCTGTTGTTGATGGCGGTCTACATGCTTGCAGTATCCAAGCGTAATGCAGCGTATGCCTACTTTGGTAAGCCAACATTCACTTCTGCAGAATCATGTTGTCTTACACCAACTCAGGTATGGCTGTGCGCTCTGGCTTCGCTCTTGGCCTCCACAGGGTTCGTGAAAATCACTCCATTTTCAAAAGCGAAGAAGTCAGATTACGCCGCAATCTTTGGAGAAGCTTGTTTGTGCTGGATCGATTCCTCGCAGCCTCACTGGGTCGTCCTGTGGCCATTGACGAAGAGGAGTGCGCTCAAGAAGCCTTGTTGTTATTTGAGAAGAACTCGGACGGAGATCTAGTAGAGATCAAAACCCCCAATGATGGACTCGACGCTGCCGTTCGATGTTGCCGCATCGTAGGCCAGATCCTGAAAAAGATCTACGCTCGCCGACGGATATCGGTGCGCACTACATCAGAGATTTGGGAGCAGTGCGGCGCCTGGCATTCGTCACTCAGTGCCGATCTATCCTTGAAACAGGTTGCTGCCGATCCCGATAGTCCGGCGCAGGGCATAACGGCCCTTCACGTCAACCTTCTCTACTGCCATGCCATCATCCTGCTGACTCGGCCGTACTTTATATCGCTTCTGAGCAAAGTTCATAACGAGCGGAGTGGTTTCAACCTGGCAGTTCCGCGCTGGATCAATCGCATGTCCAAGTACTGCGAAGCTTGCCTCAGCGCGGCCAGCCTAACAATCGTATTGGTTCAGAAGGCTTTCGAGAGCAACTACCTGCCCCAACGCAACCCCTTCATCATGTTCGTCGCCTACTTCACACATCTTGGTTGAGTATAACACTTACACGATATAGTTATTTCCTCTTCGCCGCCTCGCTCATCATACTAAGCAACGAGTTTGCTTCAATATACCCCAACCCGACTTACGCGAGCTCGATCTCAAACACCATTTCCATCATGAACTATTGCGCAACGAGCGACCCGCAGGCGAACAGACTGCTGTTCATTCTTACATCATTTCGAAACGTCGTGTTCGATCTCCGTTCTAAAAAGCCCGAGCAGCCGGCCATGCCTGCCCCACTGACTCTGTCACCGACGGCGGCTCATGACCCAATCGGCAGTCTGTTCAACCAATCCGTCATTTCGCGCAAGAACTCATTCGCAACCAAAGCCACGTCCGGTGCCCCATCAGGGACCGCAGCCAAGGCAATGGCCCCGCCCCCATTATCAATGAAGACCGAACACAGCTTTTCAACCCCTGCAGGGCCGTCCGCGGGCGTTTCACCGGCAGGAAGCACGCCTGGCATGTCACAATCCGGGGGCGACTTGAGCGCGAGGATGGGTGATTCGGACATGGGCGACGAAGAGCTCCCGTTCGATTCCATGTGGGCATTTGGAGCTGGACCTGCCCCTGCCCCTGCCCCTGTTGGAGGACCCATGGTTGCCAGGCCTGGTGTGCCCGGGGCACCGGTAGCGGCGCCGCCTGGTACAGTGGTCCCGGGTCACGGTTTCCCAGTCCAAGGGCAAGGGCCAGCGTTCCAGGGATACGGAAATTTCGTCGTCCCGGGCGGTTCTAACAGCACAGGTGTGCCTTCTGCCCAGGGCTTTGTGGCCGCCCAGAACGTGCCGATGTATGTTCCTGCGGAATATTCATGAATTTTTCTTTTTTTTTTTTGGCCCAGGTCATGGTCATTCTTTTGTCCAACAATATAACAACGGTGGAAGTCATGTTATTTTCAAGTGTGTACGAGATGTTTCGATAGACACATTCATTCATGAGGTGAGAGCCTGAGGAGTGTAAGCGGAGGTATCAGGCAGGAGATAGGTACTGGAGAGAGATACCCTGTAGGTAAGTCGACTGAGGAGGAGGTTTTCTTGTACCTTTACGCGAGACCGTGGAGAAAAGTACGTCTTGTTTTGCATACTACGCCCTTGGTGTAGAGGGTGGATCATGGGAGAATCATGGTACGGCGTTGTGGGAAAACGGCAACCATGAGCAATAAGAAGTTTCCATAACAAACAAGGGTTAGAAAGCCCAACGACCGAAAGGTCCCAAAATCAACACAAACATCCCAAGCCAGGGTTTGAGGCCATTTGAGTTACTAATCATGTGTCATGGATATATGTTCGCGTACTGACGCGCCTGTGACCAAGACCGTGAAGACCATATTTTCATTCCCTTACCGAAATCTTTCCTGGAATCAAAATCACGCATTAGATAGTGCAAAGTCGTGCTTCAGAGTCCACGCCGCCTTCGGATCTGACACGCTCGGCTTGCATTCCACAATCAAGTCCTTCTTCACCGCAAAGACGGTGTCATTCTCGAGGTATAGGTCTTTGCTATCAACCAGCTGCGTCGTCACAGGTCTGTACGCGTCTCTCGAGACGACAAAGTGTAGGTGTGCCGGGCTGTAGGGATGCCTGTCGAGCAAATTCAGGATCCTGCCACGCGGGCCGTCGTCGGGCACGGGGTACGGAACGGGCCGCAAGCAGTAGAGCGATCATCTCCCGTCCTCATTGGTGCGTAGACGCCCTCGCAGATCCATGTCGGGCTGATCGGCGTCCTGATGTTTGTATGTGCCATTGGGGGCGGTGTGCCAAATATCGACGACGGCGCCGGGGATGGGTTTCCCGTTTTGCTCAAGCACGCGTCCCGAGAGATGCGTGGAAGCCTTCTGGTACTCCGGGATATTTTTTGGGGGAGATGATGGAGCTGCCGCTGGAGAGGATGGGGGCGTTGTGGCGGTAGAAGGGGCCGAGCACGGCGGAGGAGGTAGGATTGTGTTCGAGGGAGGTTGTGGTCTGCATTTGAAGTTACTTAGAGGTTATTTCGTCGATGAGAGATTCGAGGCCTCTGATGTCGCAGATGAGTCGGGTTTCGTTGCGGGCGTCGTTGGACATTTGACCGGCCTCGTTGATCTAGGGGCAGAGGTTAGCTTGCTGGGACGGGGTCGGAGCGTCTCGAGCTGACAGGGCAGCCCATCATGGTAGAAACATAAAATTTGCGTGCCAGCCGTCCATTCACCAACGGTTAGGTCGACTTCTCTTATAAAGTCGTGGAGATGCCGGAGGAGGCTTGGCATGGTCTGGGCCAGACGGGCGTGCTCGCGTACATTGTTCGAGCTGCTTTGATCTGTCATCATTGTACGCATACACCACACAACATGAATAGGGTCCAGGGGTATTCTCTAGGGTCCAAGGGGTGGTTCTGGTTTGACGGGTGGAGAGGGTTCGTCGGATGAGTCGAAACCTTAAATAACCCTCCCCCAAGCCAGTAACATACAGGCAGGTACACTGGTGAGAATGTGGTGTTTCTGAGTCGCTGTCTTTTGCGTGATGGTGTGTACTCGGGACGAGATGAGAAAATAGCCGTCTCTCGGAGATGTGAGGAGGAGGAGGAGGTGATCCCACGTCTGGAAAAGGCCCTTCGTTGGCGGAAGAAGAGAACTTTGGTCAAGAAGGGGAGGGTCTTTGGAAAACCGGGAGCAACGGGTTCGCGGAGCTCTTTTTTCCAGCCAAGGTCCCGAGAAAGCTCGAGGTAGGCGGCGGTTGCCCTCAACCAGTCTGAAGCAAGCGAACCCAATGTCGAATATCACCAATGCCCGTAACCGGGCAGATTACGTCGCTAGGACGGCCGATGTCGTGGACCAAATGCCAAGCTCGACAGAACATCACGCATCAACGCCGATGCTATCAATATGGGCTTGCCATCACTGGTCGAAAGTCAATGGCTGCTAGGATCTCGGGTTGAGAATAGCAAGACATCTGTTCGCACGCTGCCTGAAGTCGACACGCTGACAATAGAGCTAGTGGTGGCCATCTATGCATGTCGGCATATCAAGAGACGTGGGCTATGCGGAGTTCGCCTGCCCATCGACGAAAAGGGCCTCGATGTAGGGTCTTTTTTTTTTCAGGGTCTGTCAAGGCAAGCTCCAACAGGCCGTCATCGCAGCATGACTTGGCGGCGCATCATCGCATGAGAACGCAGAGTCTCTGCGTCGCTGATGGCACTGTGATCCTCCACAGCCGATTGCTTACGCTTCTCATTCCGTGATGAAATGGAGTGCTGAGTGAGACACCAATTTCCTACCCTCAAGTTGTCTACCACGCGGTTTGCAAAAAAAAAAAAGCGCACACTTTAGCACCCGCGCCTACCCTCCTACCTTCCTACCTACCCACCTAACTTCCTACTACTATAGGTTTAGATATTCTACTAGCTATAAGATTCTATGTAATAACCCTTACTACTTCTATAATAATATATATTTTTATTATGGTGGGAATAGTGCTATCTGAGGGTAGTTGGGGTGCGGGCGCCAAAGTGTGCGCCTTTTTTTTTTTTTTTTTTTTTTTTTTTTTTTTGAAAACCACATGTCTACCAAGAGGTTGTTTAGGCATTTGTCAAGAAAGCGGGCGGTGGGACTCAAGGAGATCTGGAAGATGAACAACGATGGGTAGCCAGATCCAGACTTTGCCAAGACCACCGACTCAGTCGGAAACCTCGATCGAAGTCAAGGACACGCGAGGGGCATCTTGTGCTGCTTTCTCCGCTAGGGCGGGGGTGTCGAATGCGAGCGTAGTACCACACGTCCTCGTCCTCGACATTGGGGGTTTTTCTTTACAAAGAAGGAAACCAGGGCGGGGCATGTGGAGTGAAGCAGCCGAAGGGAAGAAGAAACAGTCGGAGATTTTCTCCACGATGTGTGTCAGTTGGCTTGTGGATGAGATCGACCGCGGTTCATACAAGTGTCGTTGACCGTTCCCTCATCACCTTTGCTTTCACTGCAACGGTGCCTGGAGCATTTCCGCTACTTCCTACAATCTTTCCGCAGGAATACGTTCGACAAACAAACACCATGCAGCGCCAATGTCCCGTGAGTCGTGATGGATACTCGACGCGGCACGACAAAATTTCTTGCTCTCTATTCCGTTCTCACAGGTGACAGCTCTGGGCCCGGAGCTAGACCCCCTGTCAAGTCAAGCCACCTGCGGCCGAACACGATTTCCGATAGGCCGCTTCTGGGCGTTGGAAAACAGGGGGCGTGGCGGTGAAATGGTCTCAACGGTGAGGCCGTGAACCGATTTTTTGTTAAAAAAATGGCGCCATGTCTTCATACGATTTGTGCATACCATAAGGAACAGAAAAAAGCAATGTTACACGCGCAATGAGTTCTGGAAGTGAATAAAGGGCGTTGACTCCGGTAGTAACGCAGGAGGATAAGAACAGATTGCCGAGCAAGAGGACCTGGATGACACCCTCTCGCTTAGCTTTCTCCCGACTGACAAGTGGGAGTTTCCGAGGCCGGTCTTTCCTTGGGTCCGGTTGCTCTTCTTTGCCCCTCGGCGTGGAGGTCGACCAAAAGCGAAGAGCCACAACTTGAACAACTGCAACACTGAGTTACGTGGTTGTGGCTTGGGTGGGTTGGCAGGGGACATGGAATCATGGAATTCGAGGAAACTTCACTGTTGGTTGTTGAGCTTGAGCCAAATATTCCATCTCCATGAACCACAAAGTGTCGAATACCAAACATATGGTTCGACGAATGGACCACTTAGTCTAAGGTATTTACAAGAAACGCGCGTTCCATTTACCGATGTCGCCCCAGCTTGAACAGCCAACCATCCCGTGCTTACATTTAAAGACACTAACGATCCCGAACCGCCCACATCAAGAGAGCTCCTTCGCTCGGCCGGCGTGTAATGTTATCCATCCTGGCAACATTGACAAATTGAGCATCAGTATACCGCACAGAAACAACCCATCCGAAGTAGACACCTCTAGCATTCGGGCCGTAGGAGAAAACTGGGCTGTACACCCACAAGAAACAATGGCTCGAAACCTGGGTGTTCTAGTGGAATGTGGCTCTTTTCCGCCAACAGACTTCCATGACAGCATCCATCCCTCCCTGTCCCTGACTGCTGAGGATTAACCATTAGTTACCTGCCTACCTGGGTAAGGTACGTAGTGCAGTAGGTACGTATAGGTAGGTAAGGTTCCCACTACCTAGTGTAGGGAACCAGCCACTGGCAGCCAGCCCACTAGCCCCATGGCCCCAGCCATCATGCCCCCGAACCGTTAGTGTGCATTCAATTTTGGGTGGTGGTTGGGGTTCAAAAACCGCCACAGGCTTCTTCTTTGTGGCGCCCAGGCCCTGCTGCGCTTCTGCTGAGGAAAGGAAACGGGCAGGCAAACAGCACAGTCCACCGCCGATGCAACGTCGTTAGTTTCGGGTGCCGCTGCAACGCTGCTTCGATTGGTTTCACAGAAGCTGTGCGGGTTTTTGCATGGCCAACAAAGCCAAGAGGAAGCTGCGGATCTGCTTAGTAGGAGATCTGAGATCTGCAGATCCGCGTGGTGTGGCTCAGTGTCGAATTACCGAGATGGCATTGGATTGCGGGGGCCAGTCTTCTTTTCCCCCCCCTAGGGTTCAGCAAATCTGAAAGGGTCCTTGTTGCGATATCCTCACTTTGAGCCGCAGCCTCACGGCCTACCACGTGACGTGCGGTATTACATAAGCCGCACGTATAGATATTAACCCGCGATGCGGGTGACCCTTCCGAATAGTTACTTCTATAATACACCTTTATTTCCTAATAACCTACGCGCTTATAACTTATAAGAGTTATAAGCCTAGCTCTAATAATAGCTTGAAAAACCCCTCTACTACGAGTTATATATAGGAAACCTATTCCTACCCTTTTTATTAATTCCTTTACTATCCTTATCTATTATATCCTCTGCTAATAATAAGATTCCCCTTATAGGAGATATTCTCATATCTAAAAGTAACTAGCCTATATAGTATACCTATTTCGAGTTCTATATATACTTAAGAAGCCTCTAGGATTATATTAATCTAGATATAGATAATCACCCTAACCCTTTATAAGTAACTATAGCTCTAAAGATCTCTAAGTTTATTACTAAGTACTAAGCTCTCCTAAATATAAAATACTAGGAAGAATATACTAAGTAGGTAAAATAGCATCTAGAGGAGGCTAAAAGTCTAGTAGAGGCTCCTAAGAGCGCTCTAGAGAATATCTATCTAACTATAGAAACCCTAGAAAGCAAGGAAGAAGTAAGCTTCGTTTCTAATAGGATAGGGGGATTATCCTCCCTCCTAGAATCTCTATAAACGCCTTAGATTGCTATTTATAAGGATATAAAAACGGATTATAATATAGTAATTAAGGATTATATAGCGACTTCCTTAGATCAATAGACCCTCTCGATATATCACCTCAACCTCTAGATATAGGTTAATAAGATAATCTCGAACCCTATTCTAACTAATACTAAATTAACTATCCTAAATAATAATACCTAGCTAAGGGTAACTCTATAAGCCCTTATACGTAAGATTAAGAGGCAGCTTATACCTATAACGCTTATAGTTACTAATATAGCTCGTAAAAACTATCTTTAATTGCTTAATAAAGCTAACTTAAATATTAACCCCTCTACTTAATATATAGAGTAATATTATTACTATATAGAAGCGAAAAGACTCAATATCCTAGAGGTCTAGGGAGAACTTATGTTATAAACCTTCCTTAAAGTAGTTAGATACTGACTCGCCCCGGATTAGGCTTATACTAAGCTTATATAGCTCGTTATAAATATTAGTTTAGGGCTTCTAATATATATACTAGAATAGTATAGGATTATCTTCTTAGCCCTAGCCTATAAATACTTGCTTGCTAAGGGCTCTTATAGATCGAACGCTCTATTTGCTACTTTAGGTAGAAGGTCTAATAACCCTTCTAATACGCATTTTAATAGCTACCTATATAGAGAAGAGTATTCTTAGACCCCTGAGATATATAGGCGCCTGGAGTATATATATAAGGGATCCTATAGGTTCTACTAGATCTCTATAGATAATAAAGAAGCTTAGGAAATCCTTTCTAGGCTTAATCGAGGCGAATAGTTAAATATAAGGGCTATTATTATATATAAAGGATAGATCTCGAACTAGATAAGTAATACTAATTATAGAAGAGGTAGATCACGTAGTAGAAGAGGCTAATAGCGCGGAAATAGTAGTAGAAGAAGTAGTTAGAATAGTAGATATAGCTAGGGGTTAAATACTAGAGTCCTATCTAACGTTATGGCTATATTAATCGATCTATAAAGCCTTCCTAAAGCGATTATACTAGGGATATACTTGCTTAATACCTCTGCCCTGCTATATATCTTCTCGCGTAATATAGTTTATAATAATTGCAGTACTATATACTTAGTTAATAATAAATCGCTATTACTAGATAACTCCTATATAGAGTCTAGCCCGGAAGATATTATAGAGGCGGGTATAACCCGGATCCCGGTTATAGGCTAGGGAACCTGCGTTCTTAAAGGGATCTTTAAGGGTCGATATAGATAGGGGTCGGGCAATCTTATACTTAAGAACGTCGCTTATATTAAAGGTTTTTATATTAATATTATATCTAAAAGTCGGCTTAATATATAGAAGATCTAGTTTTATAGACTTAACTATACTTTATATATAGGAAACCTTGCTCGAAGCGTAGTTATTGCTATATTAATCCGAAAGTATAATTTAGTCTTCCTTAAATATAACCCCCTTTCTTTATACCCTCTTGAAAGTATACTAGTGAGTTTCGCATGCGTCGTTGCTATAACCTAGCTAGTAAAAGCCCCTCGTAGATAAGATATATATAACTATTATAGAGATCGATTAGATAATATATACCTATAGCATCTTTATTCTAGGTACTTAGGCCCTGAGGCTCTCGAATGCATAGTTAAGAATATTCAGGGGGTGAAGATATATAGCCTAATGCAGATATAATGCGAAATATATACTAGAACTCATATAAAGAAGGTTATCTCGCGCTTAAAGTCGGAAAATAAAGCGATTTATCTATATTATTATATCTTCTAGGATATCTTCTATTACCCTTTTAAAGCGATATTAGGAGCCCTTTATATCCTAATTATTAAGGATAAATACTCGGGCAAGCTATAGGGTTTCCCCCTAATATAATATTCGCTTAAGGAAGTCTTTATAATACTTTTCTACTTTAAACGCTAGGTTAGAAAGTAACATAGATTAGCGATTTATATTATCTACTAGGATAATAAGATAGCTATAATCGCTATTAATAGCAGCACGCGCTATTAATACTAGGTAAAGAATAATAGAATTATACTCGAGACGCCCCTAGTAGATACGAAGGAGCTAGTAGGCAGTTTAGAATATATTAGTTAGGAGGCGATTCTAAGAGGTATTAAGATATGAGAAAGAGCTAATCTTCCCTTAGAAATATAGCTAGAGTTAACTCTCATAGGGATTCACCTTTTTAACTAATCCCTATAGTAAAAGACTAATTAGAAGTTGCTAAATTAAGTTAAAGAAGAATAATATATTTAATACTTCTATTAGTAGGCCCCTTCCTATATATCTATGATTAGGAAAGACCTTTAGCTATACTAGGGATAGATATATATATATAGCTATCGTATATACCCGCTCGAAAAGGAACAAGAAAAAGGATAAGGAAGAACGCACTATAAGGTATATCCGCGGGGATACGTTAGATACCTAGTTAGGTATATTAATAACGTATATAATTTATATAGGATCTGGGTGCCTGCGCTCAAGAGAGTGATTATTATATATAATATACGGTTTAACGAGTCGAAGTTCTACTCGAAAGAGGATAAATATATAGCAATACTAGCTGAGATTATATATTATATTATTAAATAGGAACTAGAGCTTGAGTCGTTTCTAAATTTAGTACTCGAGCTTCTAGGTATATAGGAATAGGCTAATAATATAATAGAAGATACTCTCGAAGAGTAAGAGACCTTAGTTATATAGTTATAAGACGTTATAATATATAAGGAGACCTAAAAGGAGGCTCTAGGAGGTCTTCCTACCTCTAAATATACTCTAGGACCCTAAGTTATAATTAGGAGCTAGAGAGGGGAAGCTAATATGCTAAACTCGTTTTATAACGAATCTTATAAACGAACTAAGGAGGTTATAAATATTTTAGAGGGGGATAATAGTACTTATACTACTCCTAATAAAGGTTAGAGTAAAAATAGTAAACCCTAAGTTTAACTTAGAATACTAGTACTAGATATAAATAAAGAGAAGAAAGTATTAATACCTCCTAAGGACCCTTCTAAGTCGAAAGATAAGATACTTGGAGTTATAAACTAGGTATATAAAGCAAAGGGCTTAGAAGAGGCTCCTAAAAGAGCTTATAATTAGAAGGATTATAAAAAGGCAAGCTATTCGAGCTAATATAATTAATAGCTTCTAGAGCGATTTAGAGACTTTATTTTATTTATTAATAATATCTTAGGGACCTATTCTAATATAACTAATAAGAGATATAAGTTAGAACGGTTATTCTCTAAGATTAATTACTAGGAAAAGGTTATTCCTATTAAAGATTAATATGCCTAGGAGGCCTTTTTTATAACGTTTATGCCTAATGCGAAGAAGGCAGCAGAAGAAGGTTCTTCTAAGCATATAATACTTTATTTATATATATAAAGTCGCATTAGAAGTTAGAAATAGGAGCGTGATAATAAGGATTTAGAATAAGATATATATATATCTAAGCTCTAATTGCCTCCCTAAAGCTAGAAAGAACTTCTAATACTTCTAATATATCTATATAAGCGCTTTATAGAGGTAGTAAAGCTTAAAATTAAGAAACTATAAGAAAAAGGAATATAGCGAGAAATTAACTAATAAGCTATACGATTAAGACCCCTACCCCTGAAATAGGTATTTATATATAAGGTTAATATAAATAGCAATCTAGAGCGTTTTAAGGCTAGGATCTGCATATAAGGAGACCTCTAGCAGAAGAGCAGCCTAGAA
>JAOQIF010000784.1:0-41720 GCA_026260285.1 Colletotrichum sansevieriae | reverse complement strand
AACTATTTAAGACTTATATATAGTATAACCTTAAGCCTAGCTTAAGGTTAGACTCCTATAGCTCTTTAGCAATTAACTTATAAATATTTTAAGTATTTATCCTTAGGATACTTTTAGCTTACCTTTATTATAAAACTACTTATTAAGACTAGGACTAATTACCTTAGCCTCTGAAGACCGATCTATAATAAAGTCCATGGCTATAACCTCATTATACTATTACTACGTTTCAATCCCTAGCTTCTGTTAGCAGATTCTACCATCGGATAGCTGACTGTAACAGTTATTAGTAACTATTACTCCGATATAGTCCCGAATCTAGCACTAGTTAATAATGCTAATAAGGGTCTCTGCGAGGCTTTTACTGCTATAGTTTCTATAATGCTAAGGGAAGGCTAGAAGACGTAACTATAGGATGCCCTTATTATTAACGAAGTAACTAGTAACTACTATAAAGGCGTAAATATTAGGCGAGGATTATAGATCGAATAATAGATATATCTTAGATATTGCTAAGTAGAGTTTCGCTATTACGAGAGCCTTGCTATATTAGAAAAAGTCTTAGAGCTAGTCCTAGTTAGAGCTCTAGCCCCACAGGACCTCGCTAGTAACCTCTATACTATAGTACTAAAAGATCTACTAGAGGAAGACGATCTCAAAGTAAGTAAATAGTAGATTAGCGGAGATAATAGAGGTAATATAGAGGTTGTTACGGTCAGCTATCCGACAGTAGGGTCTGCTAACAGAAGTTAGGGATTGAAACGTAGTAATAGTATACGGGGTCGTGGTCGTAGGCTAATAGTAGATCAGGTCTTTAGAGACTAAGGTAATTAGTCTTAGACTTAATAAGTAATTCGCAATAAAGGTAAGCTGAGAGTATCCGTAAGGATGAATATAAAGTTAATTGCTAAAGAGCTATAGAAGTCTGACCTTAAGCCGGGCTTAAGTCGTACTATATATAAGTCCTGAATAATTCCTTATCCTATTACTAATTGCTAATTAGGTACTACTAAGCGCTTAGTAATTATTAGTAATCGCTTAGTAGGTCTTACTAAGCGCTTAGTGATCTATACTATCTGCTTAGTCCTATCTTATTATTATATAACTTATACTATAGTTCTTCTATTCCGAGTGAGTTCCTATTATTCCCGTGATCTTATAGTATAAATATCCTATCTAGCCGCCTGACGCCCGAGTAGGTCGGTCGATTATTATCTATATATAACGGGTCGTAATATTAGGTCCCCTCTCCAAAGGTCTTATCCTCAAGGCTTAGTATAAGTAGGTTGTTAGTCCTAGGTTAGGGATCTGTTAATCGTGCTTTCTTAATTTCTTTATAATGCTAATACTATATTAGGTCGCGTTATTAATAATCCTGCGATTTCTACGCTTCGTTATTACTATTATTCTCTTAATATTACTAAGAACGGTTTTGAAGTTATGCCTTATTATCGCTATCGTTCTAAAGGCTTGCGTTGCAAAATATTACCTAGTTCGCTAGTCTATAGGGAGTATATCGCTATAGGTAGTACTCGTCGTTCTTGTAATACTTCTAATAATACGATTTATTAATATAGGTTTTTTTCTTACGTAGTTTCTTTTATTCTTTGCTAACTTATTATAGTAGAACGATTAATAGTAGAATCTTATTATTTAGATAACGAGGAGGAAGGAGCTAAAGAGTTATTTTAGAAGAGAATAGAGGCGTTATAAAAGGCATAAGCTAAAGTAAATAAAGTTCTTACTAAATTAGATCGTATTTATAAAGCAAAGCGGATAGTTTTTAAGAAAGGTTATAAGGAGATATTAGTAGTAGCTAAGGAAGGCGAGTCATCTAGGAATCCTTCTTTAAGGTCTCCTATAGTTCAGGAGGTATAGTTAATAAATAGTTTTAGCATAGTCGACTTTAATATTATTCTAGGTAACTAGAATCCTAGTACTCCTAATTTCTTATTAGGGGAGTCTTAGCTTATTTCTAGTATTCCTAGGCAGATAAGCGGTTTTCCTTATTATAGTCGGTCTATTCTAATGGGTTGTTTTATAAAGCAGTAAGGGTATCTTATTCGTTTATATCTAGCGTTCTTCCGGACTAGTATAATAAGTGCTAGTATAATTTCTCGTTCTTAGTATTATTACTAGTAGATCGCGAGTTCTTCTTTTATATTAGTAATATTCTTAGCTAGTTCCTATATATCGTCTTTATAACTATATCCTTTCTACTTAATAAGATATTAGTATCCGTCTAGTTCTTCTAGGTAGTTGAGGATCTATTTGACTTCATACTCTAGTTCGTTATCTTCCATAATAATAAGGTCGTTTGTTTATAATCCTTATAAGGCTAGTTTAAGTAACGAGATATAGAATACTAGGTAATACTTTATAGTTTCTAGGAGTTTAAGCTCGTAGTTAACTAGTGAAATTACTTATAAAACTTTAAAAGGTCTGAGTTTTTTATAATTAAGTTTATTACTTAGTCGTTTTATTTTAATATTTCGCTATATAAGATAGGTGCTATCTCCCTCTTTTAAGGTTAGTCCCTTAATCCTTTATTAATTACTAAACTATGCTATTTGCTATTATATAAATTCGAGTTCTTTATATGCGTTTTCTTAGATATCCTTGATTTATTATACTAAGGCGATAGCTCTTACTATAGCTAGGCCTATCCGGGGTTCTCTATAAGCAGTTAGTTCGAATCTATAGTTAAGGTAGAAAGGGGATTCCTTAGTACTTTCTCCGATTACGCTATTATATGCGAATTAGGTAACTAGGAGTAATATAACCTAATTATCTTAGTTATAATTAATATAAGTATAGAGGTAGGTTTCGAGGATTTAGTTAATCCGTTCTATTTATCCGTCGGTCTGCGGGTGAAATGTAGTAGATATTGCTTATTTAATACCGAGTTATAATATAATTAAGTTCTAAAACTTAGAAGTGAAGATCTTATCTCTATCTAATACGATTTCCTTAGGTATACTATAATTAGCTATAATATACTTAATAAAGGTATAGGCGCATTCTTCAGCGTTGCTTGCTTCCTTATATAGTATGAAGTAGGCATACTTCGTGAGTCGGTCTATAATAATGAGAATACTATTAAAGTATACTTTCGTAAGGGGTTCTTAGGACTTCGGTAGTTTAACGATAAAGTCGAGGGATATGGATTGCTAGGCTACTTATAGCATAGGCAAAGGTTATAGCATGCTATATAGCTAGTATCGAGTAGGTTTGCTTTTGAGGCAGACTTCACAATCTCTAATTGCCTTTACTACATATTCTCTACTAATTATTCCTCTATATTATTATTGTAGTCATTTCTAGGTTTTTATAATTCCTTAGTAGCTATATATAGGACGGGCATAAAACTCTATAATTACTTCGTTATCTAGTTCACTAGTCGGGCTAGTACTAGATCGTCCGGCTATTATTAAGAGTTTAGTTACTAGCACTAGGTCTCTATCATTATTTCTTTTGAGGATTACCTAGGTTTCTTCTAGTACTAGGATATTATAGTCCGGTTATTAGCTAAGAGCGTTAGCTCTACTATTATCTAATCCTTTGCAGTAGATAATCTAGAAATTAAACTCTAATAAGAATTCTAACTATCTAACTTATTATTTATTTAATACTTTCAAGGTAGTAAAGTGCAAAAGGTTCTTATAGTCTAAGTATATAAGTACTTCGTAGGTAGTTCCTAAGAGTTCGGGTCTCTATTCCTTAAAGGCTTCGATAATTACTATAAGTTCCTTATTATAGATCTAGTAGTTAAGTTCAGGTCTATGAAGTTTGCGAGAGAAGAAGGCGTATAGGTATAGTTATCCTTCTAAGTCTTATTAGAATAGTTATGCTCCGATTACATAGTTAGATATATCTAGTTCTACTTCGAATTATTTCATTAGATCTAGAATAATTAGGACGGGTTCGCTAGCAATAAGGTCCTTGATCTTCTGAAATGCTATCTATTATAGTTCTTTCTATATAAAAGGGGTATCTTTATAGCTAAGGCTAGTAAGAGCTATGTTAATCTTATTATAGTCTTTAATAAATTTTTAGTAAAAGTTAATGAATCCTAGGAATCCTTAGACTTCCTTAAGATTATTAGGTACTAGCTATTCTTTAATAGCTTTAACTTTATTTTCTAATATATAAACTTTTCTAGGGGTAATAGTGAATCCGAGGTATTCTACCTTCTGGGTGTGGAATTCGCTCTTTTCTAGTTTAACTAGGAGTTTAGCTTCCTAAAGAGCTTATAGGATATGATATACGTCTTCCTTATATTTCTTAAGTATTAGCGAGAAGATAAGAATATCGTTAAAGTAAACTACTATATAAATATCGACGTACTTATATAAGATATAGTTAATTATATTTTAGAAAGTTATAGGGGCGTTAGTAAGACTAAATAGTATAACGAGGTATTTGAAATATCCTTTCTATATTCTAAAGGCGGTCTTCTATTCTTCTCCTTATTTTATTCTAATTAGGTTATAAGCTCCTTTGAGGTTAAGAGCTATAAACTAGTTAGCTCTATAGAGGAGTCGTCTTATCTCGTTAATAAGTAGTAGTAGGTAGCAATTCTTGATTATTATTTTATTAAGTATGCGATAGTCGACGTATAGTTATAGTTTTCTATTCTTCTTTAGTATAAATAGGATTAGGCTTCTTACTAGCAATATCGAAGGTCTAATATAACCTTTCTTTAGGTTTTCTTCGAGGTACTAGTCTAGGGCTTCTATTTCTATTAGATTAAGTCTATAGATCTTATTAAATCGTGGTTCCTTCCCTTCCTTAAGGGGGATTTCGTAGTTAAAACTAGTATATTCAGGCAGTCCGGTTTCTAACTTAGTTATAAAGAGTTTCTCATAAACTCTATATTCTTCTAGGATAGATAGAAGTAGATCGTTCCTTTATTCGAGATCTATTATTATTAGTAGTTATAATATAGCTTCTTTCGCCTTGAGGTAATAGATATATCGTTTTACTATTCCTAGTTATATTAATTCGTTTAAAGCCTGAATTTAATAGGGCTGCTCAGGGACTGAACTATCGTGGTCCTAATAGAGTTAGCCTTTTCTCCAATCTATCCGTAGGTTATTTATTTTAGTCCTAGCACTATATTATACGTTCCTATATTAGCAATATCTAATTAGATTCTTTCTTTCTAATCCAGATAGCTTATCTCGAGGGGTATAGTCTCGTTATAGATAGTACCTCCTTCGTACTTGAATCCTTCTCCTTCTGCTATATATAGGTAGTATAGTCGTTCTTTTCCTCCCTATTATACTTTTAGCCTATTAATAGCTCGGGGGGTAATATAGTTAGCTTTAGCTCTGCTATTAATTAATGCGAGCGTTATTTGCTAGTTAATAGTAACTTCTAGCTCGATATTATCCTTAGGTCCTTATAATATCTAGTAGATAGATCTTTTGCCTATTGCCTATTATAATCCTTCTTTAGTAGGCAAGCCTAGTTTTTTAACTACTTAAATAGTTTAGGGTAAGTAATCTATTTTCCTTCCTATCTTGCCTTCATAAGGCTATTTTTATAGATCCTAACCTATAGAGGTCTAGGTCTATTCTTTGCAATTCTCTAGGCACGTGCTTTTTCTTAATAGTATACTTAATACTTATCTTATTAATATTTATCCTACTTTATTATATTATTATATTAATATCTCATAGGAAATTGCAGGCTAGGTCTAAAGATTGCAAGGTTATCTTCGAATAATACTATAGTCTATCTAACTATAACGGATATCGAGTAGACTTCCTAAATAGGTTCGTTATTATATCTTCTGGGGTAGAATTAGTAATTATACTTTTCTCCTATATATTCTATATATTTATTATAAAAGCATTAGGGCTAGAAGAGGGTTCGGTAGAGTTAGTAGTTACTTCTTAATACGAGGTAGTCTCCCGTATATAGTTTAGGAACGTGGTTCGATTCTCGCTAGTTTGCTATAGTGCTATAGAAGTACTATTATTACTAGTCTTGAAATATATTTACTTCTTAATACTATAGAAGTTGCTTAGTCTTATCTTCTTAATTATTAGATTCCTCTTTAGAGCTAGAGTTATCTATACTAGGGGTATACCTATAGGTAATCTCTGCTTAAGTACGTTATTAAGTAATATTACGAGGTTTATCCGAGTTATAAGGTGAACTTTCGTCTTCTCTAAAAGTCTAGTTGCTAGTTATATTAAGAAGTTATTATTCTATTAGCAGGTCGTGCTAATATTCTAGTTCTTCCTTAGATTCTTCTTCGACTTATTCTTCGAGTTCTTAGTTAATTTATTTAATCTAAGCGGGGTTTCTATATGCATTCTTTCGTTATTCTATATATATAAGCATAGCTTTTAGTTATCTTTCCTATATAGGGTTATGAGGTTCGTCTTAGATTCTTTCTAGGTATATAAGTTCAGCTAACTAAAGGTGTGCGAGTTTTTGTTTATTATTATTTTCTAATTCCTAGTTATATATAGTAGGGGGTCTGCTAACGGGCTTAAGTTATTAGATCCGTAGTATCTTATTAAGCTATTCTCTAGGCTTTCTTGCTATTTTACTATTATTAACGTGTATTATTACTAGAGTCTTAGGATAAGTATCCGAGGTAGTTATATTATATCCGGATCGTCCGGAGTTATTATCCCTTAGGTAGTAACTTAATATCTCTTTATCTTTGAGATAAATTCGATAGTTATTATTATAGCACCCGGTCTATAATAGCGACGTATAGGGGGCTTTTGAGATCGTGTTGACTTATCGTAGTCTCTCTATTATAGGCTTCTAAGGAAGCTTCTTAGGTTATTAGCAGTCTTTAGCGATATAACCTTGCTTATTATAGTTATAGCATTTGGGGTTCCAGGGCTTCTTGTCGTTGGGCTTAGTTATTATACTAAGATCTATAGGTCTACTATGTTATCTATAGGCGGTACTTTATCGGGTGTTATTCTAGTTATTATAGGGCTTATTATCGTTTCGTTAACTATTAAACTTATATTAAAGCTGCTACTAGTACTTATATCCTAAGTTGGGTCCTTGTCGTTTCTCGCCTTTTTCCTTATAGCATTCGAATAACTAGTTATCAATCTTAATCGCAAGATCGGTATACTAGAGGAAGTCGTTGGGGCGGTTAACCTTAATAATCTCGTCTTTAACTTTATCCTTAAGTCCTTAGTAGAATATAAAGATCTTAGTTTCCTTAGTAAGGTCGAGTTAAATGCTTAGTTATCTAAAAGTAATAGCAAATTCTTTAGTAGATTTAGTTTATCGGAGTTATAATAGCTCGCGCTCAGCTTATTACTTCTTATTAGGGTCCTAGAAGAGCGAGCAGAGAGCATCTTTAAATCCTTAGAAACTACTATATATATCGCAAGTCTCTATAGAATATTTATCCAGGGTTTTATACTTAAGGAATTCTTCTTAGATAGGTTTAAACTATTTAAGGGCTTATCCTCTAAGGTAAGTAGCTTTATAGACTACCTTTTTAGTTTAACTAGTGAAATCGCTATAATAGAAATTCTAATAGTTCTTAACTTAAATTAGGAATCCTTTGAGATATCCGGGGGTGCTATTATAAGTTATTAGGGGACTAAGCTTAAGCTTCTATTATCCTCTAGTAGGGGTTATAATAATATTAGTAGTAGCATATAGGGTTCTGATTTCCTTCTGGAGTTCTTTAATATTAATATTACTATTCTATCTTCTCAGATAGATAACTTCGTTTTCTAGGTCTATAATATATTAAGGACCGTTTCCTAGTTATTATATTATTCTTTTAAGGCTCTAGAGTTCTATAGCGGTTTCATTATATATAGTCTAGATTTTAGCAACGTTGTTATCTCCTTTCTTAACTCTAGTTCGGAGTTAATTATAAGTATCTTTCTTTAGAGTTACCTCGTTATTAGAGTCTATAGCTATAGGGGCTCCTTTAAGTTCTTTAGCTAGGTTTCAGACTAGTTACTATAAAGAAGAGGAGGTTCTAGGAGTAGGTAACTTAGCGGAAGCGCAAGAAGATATCTTATCTATACTATTAGTAGTCTTAATAGTTAACTTACTAAATAGGAGCAATCAAAGTATTATAGTTAGCTATCCGATAGTAGGGTCTACTAATAGAAGTTAGGGATTGAAACGTAGTAATAGTATACGGGGTCGTAGTTATAGGCTAATAGTAGATCAGGTCTTTAGAGACTAAGGTGATTAGTCTTAGACTTAATAAGTAATTCGTAGTAAAGGTAAGCTGAGAGTATCTATAAGGATAAATATAAAGTTAATTACTAAAGAGCTATAGAAGTCTAACCTTAAGCTAGGCTTAAGTTATACTATATATAAGTCCTAAATAATTCCTTATCCTATTACTAATTACTAATTAGGTACTACTAAGCGCTTAGTAATCGTTAGTAATCGCTTAGTAGGTCTTACTAAGCGCTTAGTAATCTACACTATCTGCTCAGTCCTATCTTATTATTATATAACTTATACTATAGTTCTTCCGTTCCGAGTAAGTTCCTATTGTTCCCGTGATCTTGTAGTATAAATATCCTATCTAGCCGCCCGACGCCCGAGTGGGTCGGTCGATTGTTATCCATGCATAACGGGTCGTAACAGAGGTCTTTAAGGGTTATGATCTTAGCCTTTAGGATATTAGTATTAGTAAGGCGAAATCTCTTATATAGAGATAGCATTAATATAAGAGGCGAGGGGGTAAGAGTAGTGCTATTATAGTCCTTATCTAATAGGGGAGAGATCCTATAGATATTATAGCTACTTTAGCCTCGTTAGAGTGTGATTTATATAGATCAAAAGCTTATAGTAATATACTAAAATAAATGCTCTTGCCGAGCAGTAGTAGTAAGAGCGCTAAATAGCCATGGGGTCCTTTTATATCATATTACTAGCAACTCTGGAAGGAGGCGCTAGCTCGACCCCGTATAACCTTAATAAGGAAGTAGCTATAATGCTGAATCTAGCTAGATTAGCCCCTGCTACGCCTCTATAATAATTGCTCTTTAACTACATACTTCTAATTACCTATAATAGTATAAGGTAGGTCGTTAATTATAGGATTCAGAGGGATAGTAGTAGTGAGGGTAGCTGCGATCTAGGTTGAGATTTAGGCGCAAGGGGCGCTTAAAACCGCATATGCGTTAGTAGCAGATAAGGAGGTAGTAGTAGCAGTTAATATTATGAGAAGTATAAGTATATAGGTATAAATAATAAGGAAGATATAGGAGGATGAATATCTCTTGCAAAAGGAGTCCGATCACGATGTTCTATATACTATTCAAACTGCTATAATAACTTCTACTACTTTAGAAAGTTTTAAAGGGATTGCTTAAAGTCTAGTATTTTGAGGGTAGTTCGTAGGGTATTAATTAGATATAGAGATATCGTGATATTAGCAATAATAGCATATTTTAGTAACTATATATGCTAAGAAAAATAGGGCGCTAACCGATCTATAGCCTCCTATTAGTTAGATCTATTTATAAATAAGATATCAAGTCTAATATTTCAATCGAGGGGTAATAAATTGTTTACTTAGGTGGTGATGGTGGCGTCAACTTAGCCGATTGGCTTGTATTACTTGCCAAGTGACTTGCACTTGCGGCAGCGCTGGTCTGCGTAGAGACAGTCCATAGATGGTACTCAGACCTTGATCAGATATGTGCGTTTTCTTTCAAGAGGCACACCTGACGAAATTACAGTTTCCGAACGCAGCAACCAACAGACGGAATTTTGCGGCTTGTGTCATTGTCTGGTACTTGTTGTATATAGGTAGGATATAAGTATGCTACTGGAAAACCAGGACCTGAGAGAACTTCAGCCTACTGTATGAAACCAAATTCACACCCTGGAATCCTTTCCCGACTAGGATTGTGATCTGTATTGAGGCTTATCCTCCTATTCGCATGAGTCTGCTTGCAACGGAGAATAGAGAAGCAGACCCAGATATGAGCGTGAGATTGAAATTGCGAATCATCGTGCGTGAACCTAGTGTCTCGAACAAAATTGTGGAAAGGCTCAAGTTGCGTCTATCCTGCAGACAGTCCACACCCGTAATAGAAGATAAATAAGGCGTAAGTAGTAGGTGGCTGCCTGATACCAAGCATTAGTCACTGAGACAGCTAGAAAAACGAGAGGAAAAGAGTTTAAATAGAGGTATCTCCAGCAACAGTATTGTATAAGGAGAATAAGAGATGCAGCAGCAACAACAAGAATCACAACAACACCGAAGAAGAAACAATTCTTCATCATAGAAAGAGGTACAACCAAGAAAGCCACAACGCTTGCTGGAAGTCAGAGTTAAATGAATGAGAGGTCTTAGATCGCCCTTCAAAACGTGTGCTGCCTTAGGGCTTAGAAGCCAACTAACTCCTACACGCCCTACTTAGTAATCGTTATATCCCAAAAAGACACAAAAAGGGAAAACGGGTTTTCTCCAGCGCTGGATTCTGAAGAAAGTCTGAGCAGTAATGACTCACCACTGTGACGACCTTGAGCAAGACCTTGAGCTGGAAGTCCTGGAAGAAGCCACGGACACGGTGAACCTTGATAGGTAACTTGAGATGCCGGAAATCCTATGTTCCTTCCTCAACTAGCCTTCAACGTTTTTGCTTTCTTTCTTTCTTATTTTTTCCCCCTTTTTGGGGGTGGGTGGAAAGGCAAGAGTCACCTTGGACTGCGTAGAAATCAATAGACTCGGGTTTATTTTAATAAGACTTCGTGTTGCTTGCCTTTTCCTCCTTGCTTTTACCTTTGGTCTCTGTCCCTATTAAAAACATCGACAAAGCCCTAGAGACTGGGTCACCAAGATTTGTGACAATCAACCAGTCACCTCCATCGACGATACGGCATACGACAGCAACCATCTCGCCAGCCGCGACAATAAGGATACGTCGCTGATTCTTATGAGCCATGTCGAGGGTGACCCAGTCGAGAAGCACCGCAAGCGCCAAACAATTAGCCATCATTTCGTTCCGAGCCCTGCGCCGCAGGTCGGCACGGAAAACCAGAAGCTGTGTGTCTCTCTCTCTTGAAGACCGCTTGCAGGTCCTGAAGGTACTGGTCGTTGGAATCATCACGCATTTCCGGTATGTCTTTGAGCACACAGATTTCCATCCTGGAGACATCTCCGCGATGCAAAGGGCAAGGCTGTAACAAGGAGAAAGACCCTAGACCAGTTTCTGCTCTGGCGAGAAGTCCGCTCAAGCAACGCCGAAGACGGATAAGTCCGGAGATGATGTCGAAAACTTCTAGGTGGCTCTTTCGACAACTCCGATGCTCCTCGCTACAGGAAAGACACCGATTTGTCGACACGAACGAAATTCTCGCCGGTTCTCATCATCGAAGAAAAGAAGGTTGACCCAGCTACAGAGGGCGTAGTTGACAACGACAACAAGAAACAGCGTCACAGCATACACTCTGGTTCTCGATAGCTGAGCAATTCCGGAGGTGGTTTCAGTCTCACACAGGTCGGAGATATCATTGGAAAAACAAAGACAACGGCTTCAGTCTAGGTTTAGTCTCGTTGATGCTTTAGGGGTTGTCGAAGTCGGTAGTTTCCAGTCACTGACAGACCGCAGTACGGCATACATGCGTCCGTGTGGCTGTCCTGCGAGACGTACAGTTCTCAGTGTAGTGGAAGGAAATTATGCCAGGGAGATTGTTGGCTGTAGATATCATCAAAGTCTACCAAGACGTGAAGATTGGACAAACGTTGTCAAGCACGAAGGAAAGTGGGTCGGTACCGGAACAGTTGAAGTCGCGGAGAAAAGTTGAGATTTCTTCAATCCATTACTCACCTCAAGGAATAGGAAGTCGTAACTTCGGCCTGAATTAGGTACGTTATTTACTAACCTCAAAATGTGAGGCCAGGACACGAGTTTTTGGAGTAGGTCCGTATGCTCGCAGCCAAAAACCGGGTACATTACTTTCCAGCTGTAGCGATTTGATTTAGACCCAGCGCCGCAGTTCGGCTTACGGAACGGAGCATATAATTTGACATAAATCTAAGCTGCGTATGCCATAAGACAAGTATGCAGTCTAATCCGTTAGGATATCAGCTAGTTGCTGGCATGAATCATCTCTATTTAGACACAGCCGACATGTGGGCTTTAAGCTTAGATGTCGGAATTGCGGGCCACGTTGGAAATGAGATTACGTTTGCGCTAGCGGCAAGGGCTCCTGCATCTAGAACAATTGACTCGCAGGCGCATTGAGAGTTACCACAGCTACCAATGGTTAGTCTTTCGAGTCTGTGAGGCCAAGCGTTTGCCCCAGTACCACACCCGTTGAGAGCATGTATGAGATACAAAGGCACAGGGGAACCAGAGCAGCCAAGTCTGTGATTCTTCCTCGAGTAGATGGCCCAAGCCACTCTGGCAAATGGTCAGCGGCTCCCGAAGAACAGAGCCTCAAGGGGGTGAGCCTCCCCTTACATATACACACTGTAGTAGTCGTTAAAGCCAGCCACCGGTGTCCCCTCGGTATCAGCACACGCCAAGAAGGTGATGGGCAGGCAGTGTTGACCCTTTGCACCGGCCAAAATCGACGATGACGAGTAACTGATCATGATTGCCACCTGATTCACGACCTCGCGGAGAATGAGCTCCCTTCCACATCCAAGGATCAAGCCACGAGGCGCAGAAGGAAGCACATGTCGAACAGGAGAAGGAGCGAGCACGCAGGGTTGGTTCGAAGTTGATTGGGTGGGGATCTGTGTGTGGACTCGCTATTAATTAAAGGCTGGTTTGAGCTTCCGCGCTGGGCAGAGAAGGTTGCGGTTCTTCCGATCCAGGCCTGTCAAATAAACCTTGGCGTTTGTAGGTTTGGGCGACTAGCTGTGCAGGTTCACGACATCAGTCTTCCACTCGGACTCTGCTTCTTCCCTATCCAATCGTGGAAGGACGACCGCACTGAGGTCTGATTGGCGGAAGGATGGAGACCCGTCACCAAGAAAAGCTCAAGACGGAACAGCCGATCTGATCTTCTCAGCCGTTGGCGGCCACGGCGCAGGCGGGGGAGAAGACATTCTGAAACTCTTCGACTCTCACCTTTCGACTGGCGAGCGGCGATCAACCCTGGCCGAGCCGAGTCTGGAAAGCCCCCCTGGAAAATAATGGACCCCGTTCCGACCGGGCCGCCCACTGCGGCACCATTACTCTAGCCAATTGGAGGCCCGGGAAAAGGGCGGCAGCGGGTCGGCTTGGCGGGGGACCGCGGCGCCCCTGCCAGAGAGGTGTCGCACCAGCGCGTTAAGGGAACTCTTGGCAAGAGTCTGAAACTGTGAAACACCAACACGCACACTCCTGCAGCGCCTCGCGTCTTCTTGCCCTCGCAAGCCCACACAGCCTCGCGTCCTGTAACCCTCCCTCGTGCGCTCCAACCTTCGTCTCGTTTCCGCTTACACGACTTCGCGACACGGGGCGAAAGGCAGAAGAAGATGGTTCGCCTGACGCAATGACAGACAGCGGCTGCACGGGCACACGGGCACATGACCAGTACGACAGGACGTGACAGGGGAAGAAAGACGAGACCAACCGGCGGTTTTGGGATGCAAGGAACAGTCTACTTCAGTAGACGTCCTACGCGTCCCTTTGTCGATTCATTGGCGTCCTCGTCCAGGAATCAGAAATCCTGTTACGAATGGTACTCGCCTTACGTTATACATACGGGCACTTACTTCGTCTGCCACGGCCTACTCCCTTCTTCCCTCTCCTCGCCCTCGATCTCCGCATCGAAACAAAGGGACGTCACCCCCCCCCCTTCTTCCTCTTGTCGACACATGGCCAAGATGATGTGAAGCTTCCTATTCGACCTCAAGCTTCTTGTTCTCTCCTAGCCTCTTCTTTTCGCGGGCGGTGCCCATGAAACTTTCTTTCATACTACCACTACAGCTGGGCTGCTTCTAAGTTCTTTCCGTCTTACGACGTACTGTTTACACCATTTCATCTTTTTCTTCTTAACAAAAATCTACAGTTTCCCCAACCGTCGATTTGGTATGATCATCAGTTCTCTAATCGAGATATTGGCACATTGGAACCTAGGCTTGGCACTGTGACAAAATGGAGGCAGCAGCGCCGGGAAGTTTCCTGAGGAGGTAGGACCGCGGAATCGAACGAGGCACCGTCTCGGACTCGGAAGACTAACGAAAGAGTAGGCGCATTGTTCGCCGTCCGCGGTACCAACGAGACGGCTTGCGCATTGAAATCCGAGATGATTCGTCGGATGGCGAAGACTCCCCTTCACCACATCATCCATCATTCCCGCCCGGCGTAACCAAGACTCACTTACCGAAAACTCACACGCCAAAGACCACCCTTCCGCCGCCACCTGCGCCGCCACCGCCGCCGCCACCTCCGGTCCTCGCTCCCGCAAACCCCACCGAGAAGGAGACGACGACAACTTCGACGTCCGTTGCGCCCTCTGCTCCGCCTATCGCACCAACTCGCGCACCATCACGCGAGCAGCCTCGGCCGATGACATTTCCCACCGTCTCTAGCACTACCCAGTCGTCTAGCACCACTCGTAGCTTTCCGACCGCCATCCCTAATAGCTTGTCGACCACCACCAACCCAGCTTCCGCCCCAACCGGAGGCACCACGCGAGGAGGAAATCAAGCAGGCCTGGGAGCCGGCAGGTCAAATGATGTGGGATGGACGCCGACTGCCATTGCGTTTGGAACCATCGGTACGTCACATCCAAACTTTGAGGGATACTCGGGATTCCGATACTCGTCTCATGTCTCACCGGACGACATGTGGCTCATTTACTGACACGAGATACAGCTATTGCTGCACTGTTCCTGGTCATAGGTTGGGGACTGTGGTGGTTCCTGAGATACCGCAAACGTCGTCAAGCAAGAAACATGTATGAACAGTCGATGTCCCCGGATGGACAGTACTGGAACCCAGCATCAACCTTCTCTCCCCCGTCTCAACCCGTTCGCCGCGCTCCATCAAGTATCGTGGCTGAACTCATGGGTGCTACGTTTGCGGCAGAAAACGGGAATTCTGAATATGGCCCCGATCGCAATTCCCTCACGCCGCAGGGCTATCTCGACGAGAAGAGACATGACCCGTCCCGTCAACTCCCCGTCCTCGAGCCTGCACCTGTCCACCAGCCTAACGTCCGAAACTCATTCGCCAGTTGGATTCGTCACCACCATCCACTCAAGTTAAACCCCCTGTCCGGTCGGGGCAGCATCTATTCAAACCGCACGATCGGGGCTAGTGCCCAGAGCGTTGGCACCCCTCCTGCACCTGCCATGCCTGATGCCTACCGCTCGTCGAGCCACCAGTCCGGTTTGGCCCCCCCGTATGCCGACCAAAACCGGTATACTACCTCGAGCAGATCCGGCACGGGCAGCCAGTCCGACACCAACTCCATCCTATCGCTGTACGGGAACCAGCAGCCTCCGCAGCAAGGCCAAGGAAGGCCTCCTGAGCCTCTCTGGCTGGAATCTCCTCCCCCGTTGATGCACGGTGACCGCGGCGTTTCGATGGCCCCCACCGAGGCTACGCAGAGGACAGAGAGTACTTGGCGAAGCTGGGGCGGCGGAGTGAACCAGCCCCGTGAACATGCACAGCCGCCGCCTCAGACGCCTCGACGTGGATGGATCGAAAAGTGCATCAAGTTCGGAGGTTTGAAATAATGTTCGTACTACTATTGAAAATATCTGGGCGAACGGACAAGGCCGGCAACATGAAAGCACCCAGTCTTAGTGGCCACGATCGACTGTTGGCGGCTACTGCGCGCACTCATGCTTGCTTTACCCCGAACTCATACCATAGTGTTAAATGCTGTTTCCTGTGTGCATATTCAACAAACAAAAACATCGTACATAGATCGATTAAGGGGGAAATCGAGATTTTGAAGAGAGCCTCCAATCATGTCATACCGTGTTACACCGTGGCGCCGTTTTACCCGTCTCAAGAACTGTCAAATCCGTCAGGTGCAAACGACACAGGCAAGACGCTAAGCGAGAATGTAATGCAGCAGTAGCGAGGTCGATCAGGAAATTCCCGTCTCAACGTCAAGTCTACTTCGTGTCCGCTATGCGTGCCGCGATCGTAGCCTGGCGCTGCCCGTTCAACGCGGCCCTCAACTCGGTCTCAAAATCCTCCTCCCACGCGTCGCCCAAACACATCGGCTTCCATCCGAGTTTCTGCCTCGCAACGGTGCCTTTTGTCTTGCGATGCCCACCCCGGCCCGTCACCGCAGCCTCCCGGATGGTCAGCGTACGGATCTCCCATCTGTGCGGACCATCCTGCCTGGGTAAGTTGCCCGTCGCGAACGCAACGTCAATGTGCGCCCAACGGTCGGAAGGATGATGCCGTTTCTGCCAGCGGGGACGTTTTGTCCGCCGCGTCGGAGGATATCTGAGACGCAGAGGACATACAGGTTGGCGAGATCGGAGACGTGGACCCAGTCCATCACGCCCGAGCCGTCGCCCACGGTGAAGCCGTAGCCTCGACTGAGGACGAAACCCATCGTGATGGGAATCATCAGGCCCGCCTTCTGGAACAGTCCCGAACCGGTGCCGAAGATGCAGGGAGCCTGGATACTGGCCGCGTTGACACCAAGCGCCTCCGCAGCCTTCAGCACGACGAGCTCAGCAGCACGTTGCGGGTACCAGTCTCGAACATTCTCGGCCTCCTCGGAGGCGAAGACTTGTTCGGACTTGCCGTTCTTGTACTCGACGTCCGGTCGTGAGATACCGGTCGCGGGCTTGTCGGCAATGTTGGAGCAGCCTGAAGAGTGGATCATCCACACCGGCGCCTCGGTCTGCGTCTTACGAAGAGCCAGGCCGCGGATGAGAGCTTCAGCCGAGGGTGGATGGATGCCTGAGCCGGCGTTGATGACGACGTTGTGTTGAGAGGCGAGGCGGGTTATGGTGGGGGTGTCGTCGAGGGATGTGATCTGCACTGGCTTCACGCGAGGGCCCTAGGTGTCGGTGAGCTTCTTCAGACAGTCTGCGTTGCCGCGAACGGGGAGAGTGAAGGGATTTGACGAGGTGATGGTTGCTGCGAGAGAGGAATGGGAGAGGAGCGCGTAGAGGACGGAGCCGCCCACGTAACCGGTTGCGCCGGTGAGGAGAACTTTCGGTGTCCTCTCGTCAGATAGGATTGGGCTTGAGGATGGCACGAGACCTTTCGCTGAAAAGAAGACTCTCTAGTGATGGAAGATATCCTGTCATCAGACTGCCAACAAAGTTGCTACTGAGAAGATGCGCGGGGAGGTGCAAGAGGACAGGGGCGATAGCAGCCTGTGCAAAAACACGGCCATGGCCTGCTGGGAAGACACCCTGTGCTTTGTTCGATTTTTGGAGACAGTGACGAGTATACTGGAGTCAACGAGCATACAGCGGCTTGCTATCAAGCCCTGTTCTTCGGTGTCTCTCGAGTGCGAGACCTCGGGTTTTATCACCCTTACGCCGCCGACCCGTTCCCCAACCATCTCTTTGACACCAAGAACAACATGAAAATCTCGACCGTACTGGAAGACCAACGGCCCGTCGCCACCCCCAAACTCTCAAGATGTCGGTCCCTTGACTAACAAGTTGACCGGGGCCGGCCCCCATCTAGCCGCCCAATGCCGCGCCCGGCTTTCCGTCACATCGCGGGCCCCACCTTTACGCGGCGGACACCCGAGAGCTAGACCCGACGGGGGGCGTCTCACACTGGGAAGCCGGCATCCGGCGGCCGACGGCCAATGGTGCGGATACATGCCATCTCGTCACTGTGTTCGCCGTGTGGATTCGTGGAATGCGAGGTGATGAAACTGTGGGCTTCCGAAGACCTGGTATTTCTTTCTGGCAGTGCCGTCCGTCATCGACAAAAGTCTGATCATTCGCTTGTCTAGATTCGCGGTGCTTTGTGGAGAAGAGTTTTTTCATTTCTGGACTGGATATGAGTTTTGATCATGAACGTGGTCCCTCGCCGGACATCTGAGTTCCGACAAATTCATCACGAGTGATGAAGCTGGCGGGCGAGCTGATATGTTGGTTACCGGCTCCCCCGGGGCACTCGATAACGTCATCTACTTGAACGAGGTCGATTTCACCGCCATTGGGACCACCAATCAAGATACTAACGCTAAAACCACGTTGGAGGCCGTCTGATCATTTCTCAGATCTGGCACCTTCTAATTACAAGCCAATCTTGGCTGCCAGATAATGCACGGCCACCTTGGTCGTCAGGCCCAGATTGCCGGTGGCCGGGGTCTTGTCGTCGTCGAACCTTCGCGTCCAGTCGAGCTCAAAAGGCAGTCTTTCATTTTCTGTTTGAGAAAAAAGGAAAAAGAAAATCCCCCGGGTCAGTAGCGATCACATATCCCGCGCTCCGTCTGTCGTGTTCAAAGCCAGTGGTCGTCGCTCGCGACGTCGGGAACTCACTCACCAAAGAAGTTCTCCGCCCAAGACCTGTTCGCGTTCCCGCCGTCGAAGTCCCCGAACAGGCCCAGGTACATGGCCGTCGGGCCCAGCTAGTTCGTGTATCTGGATAGACGGACCAATTGCCTGAACTTGGGCCGGCATCGACACATCGTTCGGGACAGACTTCAATAGCCTGTATGGCCGCGGGCAGAACACTGACAGCGGCAAGTGCCACCTTGAGCCATGGGGATGTCACCATGATGCCGATTCCTAGATGAGAACACAGACTTCAGAGTGGTTCCAATCTGAATAAAAATCGGCATCGTACGCACCTTCAGGGGAGTCTTTGCAAACGAGTGATAGAAAGAGAGGCCTGGTTCGGATGCCAGATGCTGTTCGACGCATTGCTCGCAATGGACCGCCCGTTAAATAAGCACTGCCGATGCCATCCTGATCTTACTGGATTGCAACCCTTGCAAGTATATAGCGGACTTCATGAAGAGAACACAGACACGAGATGACATTTGAAGCTGGCTGGAGAAGATGGTGTGGGGATGAAGGAATCGAGGCCGCCCGCGTTTTGATTAGGCAAATCGAAAAGCGGCGGCGCCGAGAGCGGTCGCGAGGATTGCGCCACCTGCAACGGCCGACTTCTGGATAGCCTGATCCTCCTTTGGGCAGTCAGCAGGTGGATTCAGGCGTCTGCACCTTCGGGCTTGCTCATCCGCCTCCATGCTCTCGACCGCAGCCTTGTCAATCTTGGCCTTGCGGGGGTTCGACGTCGGGGTCGGAGACGGGGTGGCGATGATTGCACAAGTACCATATTGCTTGTTCTGGCCCGAAAGGGGTTCTGGGACATTGTGCGTTTTGTCCGTCACGGTGATGGTGACTCCGACGTGGGCGGGACATTTCCCCTCGTTGGCCGTGTCAGCAACGAGGTCGGCGTTTTGAGCGCCTTCCTTGATGACGAAGTCGACCCAGAGCTTGTCGCTGCTGTTGCTGACGATGCTGACCTCGTCGCCGCTCTCGTCACACCTTATCCACCACGCTGTCCAGAGAAGCTTCAGAGGGCCCTCGATTGTGAAGTCCATGAAGGCATAGAGAAGGTAGGGCTCGCTGGTGCAGTTTGCAAATTCCAGGGTGAAGGTTGTCACAAAACGGTGCGGTGCAGAGTGAGAGAGTTAGTATAGGTAGGTATAACTAAGGTTAAATATTCTTCTCTAGCCCTCTGACTTATTATATAAGGGTATATAAGGGCTAGAGGACTTACCTAGGGGGCTACCTAATACCCCCCCTATATCTCTATACTTCTATAGACTTCCCTAGGATAGCCTAATAAGCTCTTTTCTTTATAATATTATCCTAGCTTATAATATAATCTCCCCCCTTCTAAACTAATTTATCTTTAGACTAAGCTACTTAGTAGTTATTTAGAGGATATCTAATACTTATTTATAAGCTTTCCTAGTTTCTAGTTCTTATAAGCTTAGAATTTAATATCTCTTATTCTAGTTATATAACTCTTCTTTAAATAACTAGATAGCTTAGAGGAGTAATTAGCTAGTAATAAGATACTTATCCTCTACCCTAGCTACACTTATAGCTCTTATACCAAGGTATTAAGGGATTTTATAGTTTAAAAGAGTTTAGAGGAGTAGTTAGCTAGTAGTAAGGTATTTATCCTCTATTTTAGCTACTCTTATAGCTCTATTCAAAAGGTTTAGAATTACCTAGTAGTTATCTAGATAGCTATAGCTAAGTTCCTTTATAAGAGTTATTCCTTCTTTTATAGGGTTATACTAGAATATATTATTATTTAAGCTTATTTTTATTACTTTGAATTTACTCTCTAAATTATTATATTTTCTACTTATTATTATATTCTTAATATTTTTTCAAGGTTAATAAAGTTATTCTCCCTCTAAGGATAAAGAAGGTTAGTATTATAATATAGGGGGTTATTAGTAGTTATCTATTAATTACCTAATACCTCTCCATATATATAGGGTTAAATAAAATTAAATATTATAATAATCTAGGGATTATCTTCCTTTTGGTTATATAAAAAGCTAACTTTAGTAATAAGTTAAAAATATATAAATATTATTTGGAAATTTCACCCTATTAAAACCTCTTTTTCTTACTTCTTTAGATTTATAATACTAATACTACTACTATTAACTCGCTATTAGCTTCCTACTCCCCTACTAATAACTTCATCTCAATCACTACATAACAAATCCATTATCATGTCTTCTGCTACTGCTAACGCTGCCCCTTTCCCCGCTAGCACGCCAGATGCCTCTTATACTAACGCTGCTGCTAATAACTCGCTATTAGCCTCCCGCTCCCCTACTAATGACTTCATCTCAATTACTATATAACAAATCCATTATTATATCTTCTGCTGCTACTAATGCTGCCCCTTTCCCTGCTAGTATACTAGATACCTCCTATATCCTTATAATAAGTAAGCTCTAAGTATACTCCTATTACTACTACCTCTTAGTATAAGTAAAGTAGGAGCTACCTAAAGATAATATCCCTAAGATTAAGCTCCTCATAAGCTTAATTATATACTTTAAGAGTAATAATAAGCACCTAGCCCTTAGCTAGTACTTATCTAGTAGTACTTTATTAGCTTTAGCTTCTAGATTTATTACTAATTTATACATTTTTAGATAAGTCTATTAAATATAGGTATTATATTAAAATAAGTAATAAAAAAGCCTATACTAATATAAGTTTTAGGTATTATTTTCTAGTTCTTAACTACTAACTCTCTATAGCTTACTTATTATATAATAAGCGCTATTAATAAGCTTAAGCGCTTAACAGAAAAGGGTAATTCTAAGCCTAATATCTAGGCTTAGTATAATAAGAATAAGATAGGCTATTTAATACCTATCTAATACTTTATTACTAGTTTCTAAATATATTTAAGAGGAGATCCTCGCTGCTTAGCTTATAATTAAGAAAGCTCTCTAAGCTAAGAAGAATACTACTAATATTATACTTAAGAAGTATAAAGCTAAGGAGGTAGGGATCTTAATAGAGATAGAGGGTTACTAAGTAGATACTTTCGAAGAGACTACTACTTACTAGTAATACCTCTCTAAGGAGGTATAGAAATAAACTAAGTTATTATATAAGTAGTATAAGGAGCTCTACTATTATTATATAAAGATAGAGCAGTTTATTAAGAGGTAAATAGAGGTATAGGAGTTATAAGCTATATATACCTAGGAGTTACTTAACCTTTGTAATAAATTTATAAGTTTATATAATCCCTATTAGTACCTTACTAATACTTATTTACTTAATATTTCTAATATATTTTAGAATTATAAGGCTATTGCTACGAAGTCTAGTAATAAAAATAATAACTCTAGGGTAATAAGTACTAGCGCTTAGTAGATTTAAAGTTTTTAGGAGCACTCATAGTAAGCTATTAATAATCTCTAGGTAGTATTTAGTTACTTTTAGGTATTTTTCTAGTCTCTTCCCGCCTTATTAGAGGCCTTTAGGCTAGTAAATTAAAATACCTAGCTAGTATACCCTATTTCTATCTGATTATTAATCCCTTATTAAATTACTTATTAAATTATATGGGGATTATAGTATTCTACTTATAATTAGGCTTTATATTTATTTTATAAATCTATAGATATATTATATTATATCTCCTATAAATTATCTAGTTTGCTATAGCCCTTCTATTTAATAAGGTATTAATAGTTTTATATAGGGCCCCTATAGGTAATAATATAATCTACTATATACATATTATTATTATTATTAATTAGAATATCTTATAGTAAGATAGCTAAGCTAAAAAAGGGCTCTAATTACATAAGCGTGAAAACATTATGAATTTAGTACTTTTTATTAATCTATAGCTTATATACTTATCCCTTATTAATTACTTATGAAATCCTAAATAGGCTTAGATATTTATTAGAAAGTTTATAAGAAGGCTACTTCTACCTAATGCTTTTAGTTAAAAGTAATATAAGGTCTCCTATAGCAAAAATAATAGGGGTCCTCCTCTAATTATAGAACTTACTATATATTTTATTATATTTATAAAGTAAGTTAGTAATAGCTAACCTCTAGGTAAGTAGATTGTAAACTCTCTTATATCTTACTAGGATTAAGACTTTTAACTAGGGTTTAATATTATTAGTTTCATAGGGAGAATATCCTATTAATAGCTTAATAGGTAATATCTTAGTAGCCTTATAGGAGGAGTTATTATAAATGAATTAAGCTAGGTTAAGCTATATTACCTAATTATGCTAGTTAATATTACAGAAAGCCTATAAAAAGTACTTAATGCCCTAATTTTAGTATTCTATTTAGCTATTAATCTAGGGGTAAAAAGTAGTACTAATCTTCCTCTTAATAACTAGTAGGTAGTATATTTTAAACTAGAAATTACTAGTAAATAACAATCTTTAATTAGATATAATTGCTTCTAGGAGCCTGAATATAAGAAAGAGATATTTAGTAAGTAGTATAGCTAACTTATTGGCTATAAGTAACCCCCTAGTAGGGATATATAGGGAGTATTTTATAAATTAGTTAATAACAACAAGAATACTATTATAAGGTTTATTTCCTATTATAAGTGATAATAGTAATTTAGTAATAGAGTTAATTAATATTTATTAAAAGGGCTAGATAGGTACTAGTAGGGGCATAAGTTTACTATATAGGAGGTAGTATCTTAGTTTTATATATTAATATATTATATATATCTTCATATATTCCTTTAGATTACTCTTCTATATATTCTAGAAAAATAACTTTCTAATCCTCTTTAATATCTTAGTAACCTCTAGATAGTTTATTATAGAATACTCTAAGGACTTTATTCTAAAGTAAGTAGTTATTAGAGATATATAAGCCCTCTTAATATCTTAGGGTACTAGAGTTATCTAGTAACTACTTTATCCCTTATTATTCCTACTCCTTATTAATATAAAAGGGATCTTTCTATTAGGCTTCCTTAACTTTTTCCTAAAGCGAGGGTATAAGTTATTCTAGGGAGGTATTTAATAGTTATATACCCTATTACTACCTAATACCTACCCTCTACATAATAGCATTATTAAAGCGTTATACAAAGTTTTATAGGAGCGAGTCTCTAGCTTTATTAATTTCTATATCCCTAGGGGTATAATTAGGTTGTTTATAAGAAGCTATTAGCTAGTTTATAGTACCTAGGCTAGTATTTAGTTCTAAAGTTAAATATTAATAGGTCTTATAATAGCTAAGCTTAATAGCTACTAAGTATCTTCTTATTAGTAAGATACTTATAACCTAAGTAGTTAGTAATAAATTAGCTATAATACTAGGAGTAAAATAAGTAGTATTACTACTTTATTACTACCTCCCTAATAGCTAGTAGCTCTACCTCTAGTATGCTATACTATAGTTATATACCCTTAAGCTTCTAAGATATAAATACTACTAGTCTCTATATATCCCCCTCTAACTAGCTTAATATTACTCCTATTATAAAGTTTAATATATTAGTTTTAACCTAAATTAGGAGTATAGGGTTAAAGTAGTATAAAATAGGTGCTCCTATAAATAAAGTATAGAGCTAATAGAAAGTAACTAATACCTTACTAGTTATTACTAGTTATTCCTTAGCTATATTAGTAAGTTAGTTAGTAAGTAAGCTATAGATTTTAAAGTAATTCTTAATAAATCTTCTATAAAACCCTATAAATCCTAGAAATTACTGAATCTCTTATATTATAATAAGTACTAGCTACTTAGTAATTACCTAGACCCTCTCCTATTTATAAGAGTATGGCTATAGGCCTAAACCAGGAAAGGCTAGAATGCTGAAAGGTAGGTATCCGTTATTATATTAAACTATTGCTTAACCTTCTAAGTCTATAGCTTATAGAGTTTTCTCTAAGGTATATTTATCTACCCCTGATTTGATAACGTTTTGCTAATAGCATAGCTTTATATCTTATACCTGCTATTATTCCTTATAATTACCCCCCCTTCTAAAGCCTTAGTCCCTAAGGCGTACTAGTAGGGTAATATAGCTATGCATTACTAACTATAGGGCAGCGGTTTAGCGCCTTTATTATGTTATTTGCTATCGCTCTTTCCCACGCTGGATTTAGGCTACTATAGCGGATAATATATATTATTTTATAGCGTATTATATAATTTTTCAAATTTGAAGCATTAATATTACTTTTTTAATTAGTTGCTAATAATTATGCGACTATTTAGTAGTATATAGCTAGTAATTATCTAGCCTTATTACCTAGCAATATTAAGTATAAAAGGGCGTCTTCTTTTTAAGGTCTCCGACCTAGTTGAATTTTTCCCTCTTTATAATCCTTTTTTCAACCTAGCGACCTCTATTCTTTTAGCACCTACTTTATAAGCTTTTGCTATAATTATCTAATTTCTCTTCCTCTCCCCTTTTCCTATTTATCTATATCTCTAGCCTTTTGCTAATAGGTCTCTATAATATCCTATATTATACATATAGGTATAGTACTTACTAAATACCTTTATAATCCTGAGATCCTCTCTAGTAACCTTACTAGTAATACTAATAGTAGCTATCCTTGCCTTAGCTATCTGTATAAGAAGTATTAGGATATTATTAACCTTTGCTATATATTTAGCAAATATATATAGAAGTATATATACTACGACTTTAATAAGAAAAAATATACTACTATAAGTCTCTACTAATTCGCTACTAGGTTGCTATATACTAACGCCTAGTAGGGTCCCTAGGAGCTTTAGGGTACTACCTAAATAACCTAGAATATATTCTACTAGATCTAGATTTAGGAATGCGAGGGTATCTTAACCCCTCTTTATTATTATTATATTCTCGCTTTGCTTAGTAACTATTTAGTAGTATAGAAGTATATTACTAAGCCTATCTATAATCCTACTACTAATAGTAATAGCTATAATATAGAGCAGCTCTAGCTCTAGAAGCTTGCTTTAATCTATAAGCACCTAGCTCTTAATATCTTAGTTTATATAGGCTATTATTTACTACTCTCTTACTAACTATATCCTACTAATTATTAGTTCTAGGTTAATACCATTTATAATAGTATTAATATGCTTTAGCGCCTGAACGCTGCCTAGCTGCTATATATTTATAATAATAATCCTACTATATACCTTTATAATAATATTAAATATCTAGTTAATAACCCTTTAATAAAGCTAGTCCCTAAGCGCCCTTACGAGCGTAATATTAACTCCTTTCCTAAATTTAGCAAGGCTCTTTAAGACGATCTCCTTAAGTATACCTCTAATAATATTCCCTCCTACTTTATTACTATTACTAGTACTTACCCTATCTCCTGCGCCTCTTATCTCTATACTCCTACTAAATATAGCTAAGAGGATAGTAATAAGTTAGCAAAGAAGGCTAGGAAGGCTAAAAAGACTAAGGTTATTATTACTATCTCTCATAGTAGCTCTGGTAATAAGTCGGGTAGTAAGGTAGGTAGTAGCTCTAGTAACGAGTCGGGTAGTAACTCTAGTAGTAAGTCTAGTAATAAGTTAGCTAGTAGTTAGTCTATAGGTAGTAATAATAGGGATATTAGTAATACTAGCTTAGCGACTAGTTACTATAGTACTACTCGTAGTTATAGTAGTTAGGGTGCTCACGCCTATAGCTATAGTTAGAAGTAAATAACTAGTTAGATCGTTAGCTCTCTCCCTTTTCTTTATAGGATAATACCCTCTTTTTGCTATAATATTAGTAATAATTCGCTACTTAGTATAATTAATATTCTACTTCTTAATTTAGCTTCTATTTTATAGTCTTATAACTTATAATTAGTAACTTATTACTATAACTTTAGTAACTAGTTATCCTACTTCTTATAAGACCTCCTATGCTATCTATTAAACTTATGAATAGCCTCTTGCGCATTTACTAAGTTCTCTATAGGCTCCTATATATTATATTTTATAAGCTATCCTACCTACTTAACTAGATATTGCATATTATTGCTAATACCTTGCTATATAATAATCTCTTTTACCTCCTATTCCTCTAGCTTATTCTTAAGCTCTAGGTATATAAGTAAACCTTTATTACTTACTTAGTAGTTATCTTATAGTTCTAGTAAGGTAATAGAGAATATATTATATATCTATTAGTACTATAATAGTAGATAGACTCTATATACTTACATACTAACTAGTTCTATAATAGCTCCTTATAAAAACCTAGGTGCTAGTTTCGTATTCTTAAATTAGAAGTTCTTTATTAATAGCCTGATAACCTATCCCTAATAATAGGTCTAGTCCTTATGCCTTATATTATAGTACTTAGCTTATACTTTAGTAGCCTTCTGCTACTATTCCTAGGCCCTCCTGCGGAGTCTTGAAATATATTTAATTCGCTCCCTTACGCCCTATACTATAACCCTATTCATAGGAGTCATATATTCTATGCAATATAGGTAGTAACTATATAGGGCTTCTATTAATAAGTAGCTAGTAGTGCTATAGTAACTATTATTATATGCAAACTCTGCTTTAGGCAGCTAGACTGCCTATTCTTATAGCGAATTACTAGTATATACTTATAGGTACTTCTCCAACGTCTAATGCGTCCTTTCTAACTACCTATTGGTCTAGGGGTAGTATATAGTAGAGAGGTAGCGCTTAATAGCCCTCTCTCTTATGAACTCTTCCTAAGATTAGCTAGTTAGGAGCTTATCTTAGTTACTAATAATACCCTCTAGGGTGCTAAAGTAGTATTTAACCCGTTTATAAGTAATCCGCGCTAACTTAGCAGCTATTAGCTGCTTTATTATTAGGATAAATATAGCAAACTTAGTTATTTAGTATATAATAATAATAGCTACGTTATATTCTCTACCTATATACTAAGAGCTCGCTAGCAATCTAGTAATCAAGTCTATACTTATTTCCTAGAATAGGTATATAGGTAAGGGTAGTAGTTATAACTTTCTATAAGGCTTATGCCTCAGAACGCGGTTCCCCTAGCATATATGAAGGGTCTATACGTGATACTAGTTAAGTATTAGTTATAATCCTCTAATTTATAATATTCTCATTAGCTTTATAATTAATAAGTATAATATTAGTTTTCAAGCTACTTATAATTTAGACTTATATTATTACTTTAATATAATATAGCTAGTTATTATCGTATTAGATTATATAAGTTATTACTTAGTTCTCCTCTAGTTATTTACTAGAATAGGGTTTATTTTTATAGTAGGAGTAGCTATACTTCTTATAATATAGGTACCTTAGTATAATATAGCCTTCCCTTTTATAATTATAATAAATAATTTCCTTCCTAGTATCTTATAATAAGTCCTTACTATCCTCTAAGTAATTATTAGTATTATTATAATCCCTATAGGTCTATCCTCTTATAGCTTTAGTTTATCCCTCTAGGTTAATAATTTAGCTCTCTAGTTATTATCCCTTATTATTAGTCCCCTAGTTCCTTATTAGTACTTTATATATGTATATATATATATATATATATATATATTAACTATAGGTTTAGTATTTCCAACTCTAGTATTAAGATTAAGCTATAAGTTTAGTAATCTATTTACTATAATATAATACTAGAGCTTAGGGTCTAGCCTAGCTATTATATTAACTACCTAGATCTCCTCTAATTATTAATAAGGGATCTCTGCTTTAATCCCTTTATAATAATTAATAAAGCTCTAATATAATATGAGGTTATAGCCTAAAAGGCCAGGCCAGGGAAGGAAGGAGTAGCAGTAATACTGGGGTCTATTATTATTAAAAAGGCAGGTTAGCCCTTCTAGCTACTTATGCGCATAGCGCCTCTTTTTAGGGCTTAGCTAACTCATATAATTAAACCTTAGTAGAGACCTAGTAATAGCTTAGCGCTGGCTAAGCACTAGCTTAGCGTTATAATCCTAATTCCTTATAATTACCCCCCCTCTATAGGGCTTAGTCTCTAAGTCTATTAATATATAAAACTCCTACTTATATAGGGATTTAAACCCTCTATAGCGCTTATAATTAGTTATTTCTAGGCCTTTAGGTCTTTTACCTAGTTACTATAGCTTTACTAGAGGCCCCCTAGGTACTTAGCAGCTCTATTATTATCTTCCGCATAGCTTTAGGTCTTTTACCTATATACTAGCAGGCTAGGCTAGCTTCTATATAGCCTTAGGTCTTATACCTATATGCTATTAGCTTTGCTAGAGGCCCCCTAGGCACTTAGTAGTCTATTATCTTCCGCGCAGCTTCAGGTCTTATACCTACGCGCTATTAGCTTCGCTAGAGGCCCCCTAGGCACTTAGCAGTCTTTTATCTTCTGCGCAGCTTCGGGTCTTGCACCTACGCGCTAGCGGGCTAGCTTCTTCTATACAGCCTCAGGTCTTACACCTACATGCTAGCAGGCTAGCTTCTTCTATATAGCCTCAGGTCTTATACCTATACGCTATCAGCTTCTACCTAGCTTCAGGTCTTTTACCTATATACTAGCAGGCTTTGCTTACTAATCCCTAAGAGCTTAGTAGTAATAATCTATTTATCCTCTAATAAATATAGCTTAAAAACGCTATCCTTCCTGATCTATATACCTCATATAGTAGGTATACCTATAATCTCACTTATTAGTAATATAATTAGTATTAAATATAATGCTTATATAGCTTTAATACTTATATAGGGACTGCTTAAGCCTGCTAAGAGCCTAGGAACTTATTAGTAGCTATAGGACTAATTAGTAGGGTAGCCCTTCTTATAGTACTCTTTATACTATAGATTATCCTAGTAGTTAGCCTTATAATAGCCTAGCTTACTATACTTTAGGTAGGAGCTACTTAAGGTATTAGAGCTATTATAATTAAAATAAGCCTTTTTTAGGGCTAGCTTAGGGGTACCTACTCGCACTAGTAGTACTAAGAGCTCTATAAGTCCTTTATAGCTATACTGCTCTAGGTATATATCCTATAGCTGCTCTATAGTACTAGCTATAGCATATTAGCTATACTATTAGTTAACTAGTTCTTTATTATGACTTAAGTAATATCCTTTACTTTATTATTATAATTAATAGAGAGGTATAAGGTCTATTACTTTACTACTAATCCCTCTAAATACCCAGTAGTAAATAATATTTTTAAGGTCTAATATAATCTTATTTATTTTAAATTATCTATTAAGGTTAAATATAAATTAATTAAAATTAGTCTACGTACCCCCTTTATGTATAAGTATTAAGAGGTACTTCTCCTAAAGTTCTAACTAATACTTCTTTGCTTTATTATTAATAACTACTTAGTAAGTAATAAAGTTATTTATTAGAGTTAATAATTAGCTACCTCTTAATGCCTTAAGATATTCTTATTTATACTTTAATTAACGCTTTTTCTTCTTCTTTTTTATTAAGCTAATTTAATTTAGTCTCTATTAATTAGCTATCTAATCCTCTATTAATACCCTTATTATTATTCTACTTAGTAGGTATTTTATCCTAGGTTTAGCTATCTAGTTACTTCTAATTAATAGGGGATCCTAATAGTAATATTATATTTACTTCCCTAGTAAACTTATAAATAAGTATTATATTATTATATATTATACTACTTTAATAGTTTATACCCTTATTAATATAAGTATAAAGGAAGAATATATTATAAAATAATATAACATAGAGTAAGAGAGGTAATATAGCTAGGTCTAGCTGAGGTTAAATATTCTTCTCTAGCCCTCTAACTTATTATATAAGGGCTAGAGGATTTATGTAGGGGCTACCTAATACCTCCCTATATCTCCTAACTCCTACGGACTTCCCTAATGTAGCCCGCTAAGCCCTTTTCCCCGCGATGTTATCCTGGCTCGTGATACTTAACGTCTACCGACTGCTACCTTGGATGCCTCGAGAGGCATCTACTGCTCTTGTTCATCGAAGGAACTTCATGGGACAGCTGATGATTCCCAATTCAGGCATTCTTGAGAATTACAACTCCCCATTAACCTCAAAATCTTTAGTGTTCCGCAAAATAACACGGATAACAATGTCGAGAGCTCTGCATCAAGATTAGCTTGGCCCATACAATCTCCGTCGGGTCACTGACATTCTCGCAAGTGGCATCCCAGCACATCGATGCCTACCTCTGCCGAAACTCATGTGTGCGGCAATATTTTCTCTGTGGAAAAGGAACTCGTCAGGGTTTTCGAATACTTCTGGATCACGATTCGCAGCCGTACAGCACAGGGTGATTGGTTCTCTTGGATGAATGGTTTGGCCGTGTAAATGGACGTCTTTTGACGTCGTCCTTGCGAAGCCCCTGTAGGGGCTATACAGCCTTAAAGAACTCTTCCAACGCAGCTGGTATTAGTGACTCATCATTTCTCAGCCTGTCTTGGAGGTCTTTATCCTTCAAAAGGTGAACGCATATGGATCCGATCAGAATCGGGGGCGCAACCACGCCTACGACTAGTGATTGGCGAAGGCAACCGCTAGCACGCTGTCAGTATTGCTGAGAATTGAACATGAGAGGATGCGTACATCAGATGCTCCTCGCTAAGTGGGTTTCCTTCTGCGTCTTTTTCCAGCAGAAGCGAAGAGGCGGGATCTTCCTCTGGATCCATGGGATGAGTTCGCCGGTCTGCAAGGAGGTTCTGAGCAATGTCGTACATCTTCTTTGAATTGACCGTTACAGTGTCTCCGTCCTGCATTCTCCAAGCGTTGAACCAACTCGCTGCGGTAATGGCCAGCTTAGGCGCCACGTCTGCTTCGAGATTCAGCCACTCTGACTCCATACGGGCGACGAAGTTGGCCGCGAACTCGGCGCTAACATCTCCCCTGCCGCGCAGAAGCAAAGGAGCAAGCTCTGCCTCTGCATGTCTCTCAAGCGGCTCCCTCAGACGCCTCAAGCGAGCTGGCTTCACTGTGCGTTCCAGTGCGGTTCGGAAAGGAGTATGAGCTGGTTCGTCGAAATTGAGAGGTGGTCGACGGATGCCCCGAGGGTCGCTCGGAACCACAGCTTTGACGCTCGAGATGTAGGTTTCCGAGTCCATGGCTGCCCTCTTCACATCCTCGTTGCGGGTAAGTAGCCAGTAACCACCATATTGGCTTGTATGGATGACAGGGCATTGTGTGCGGAGAAATCGATATTCTTCGTAAATCTCAGCTGGGTTGTTGCTGATGACTGCGGCCGACTTGTCAATGTCAAACGGAGTTCTATGATCATGAGAATGCCGGTGTATCTCGGCCGTGGTCATGTTGAGGTTGATTCCTCGTGCGAACCTACGATGTCTTTGAGGAAGAGATGCTGCGGTGCTGAAGCAACGAACGACGTTGCGAGAAGTTGTAGAGTACCGAGAAGATGGCGCAGGCAAGCTGTCTTTCAGAAGCATAGTCAAATTATTTGAAGCCTGAAATCTACGATAGGAACTCTGTAGATGGTCAAATCTAGCTTGAGCTTCAGTCAGGACCATACTGAACTGTCGTCTGTGTAACCTCAAAGCAAAGTAAGGAGCGGTTCGTTGGACCCTAGACTATGATGTGGCCTGGTGTGTGGGGAAGTGGGTGGCTCTGGCCTGCTGATGTGGGAAAATCAGTGCCAAGGAACATGAACTACACAGGCACACCCCCATATGCGCAGAAGAGAAGGATTGATTGAATTGTTTTGTCCAGAATCCGGGCATTAGTGTCGGGGTAGTCTGGGGATAATCTGGGGTTCGGAAGAATACAAATGAGACTTGATGAAAGCGTTCGTTTCGTGATGGCCCCAATCCATCATCGCCGGCTTCCTATTACGTGTACAAATCGTACATCGCGCGGCCGCCTTTCGAGACGCATTTTCCGTCTCACAAAAAGATTTTAAAGTCTCGAGAACGTGATACCAGACATGAGTCGATCCGTACGGCGTGACGACAAAATCGACATCGATCCCGAGCACCTCGAAATCGTGCAAAATGATGTTTCTCAGCTACGCCCAGCCCATTACCGACCGCAAACTGACGACGAGAAGAGAATAGACAGAAAGGTCAGGCTTAGGCTAGACTTGTTTGTCGTTAGTCTTCTCGCCGTTGAGTTCATCGTTAGTCTACTTCTTTTTCATGGTCCTGTGTCCTTTCAGTTGATATGGACATTGCTGACCCGGCTCAGTTTTGCGGCATTGACAAGACGAGTGTCGGTTTCGTTGCCACGAGTTCGTTCGTCAAGGACGCTAATCTGTCTCCCGACGATATTCCAAACTCTCTCTCTCTCTTCTCGGCTACCTACGTACCTCTCCAGCCTTTTATGGTCATCTTGGCTCGTCGAGTCGGCGTAAAATACTTCCTCGGCCTGCAGCTCATCCTCTGGGGTGGACTTTGTATGTGTCATGCGGCCATCCGAGGTAGCAGAAGCCTCATCGCCCTCCGTCTCTTGATTAGTGCTGTCGAGTCTGGGTTCACACAGATTGGCATGTACTACATGTCTAATCTTTACCCGAAGTACGATGTGGGCTTCAGAGTAGGCATGTTTACTGGGATGTATTCTGTTGCAGGAGCCTTTGCTGGGGTTCTCGCATACGGACTTCTCAAGGTAAGCTCAAACTCGATTCACGGCTGGCAGGTCTTCTTCCTTTTCGAGGGTGCTGTGACGGTCCTATTGGGTATTTTCACATTCTTCGTACTCCTAAAGAATCTGTCCAACGCTTGGTTTCTTACCACCGATGAAAAGGCTCACGCGATCCGTCGCATGGAGATCGACCTTGCTGGCACACAAGAGGAGGGCGATATTGGTAGCACCGCCGTCGTGAAGCGAGACTTCATCGATGTAGCCAAGGATTGGAAGAAGCTCATGGTAGTGGTCTGTAACATCACCACAGTCCTTCCGGTGACCGCCTTCACGACTTTCCTACCTTTGATCGTCCATGGCATGGGCTACTCGGGTATCAAGGCAACACTCATGAGTGTCCCTCCGTTCGTTGTGTAAGTCTTGGCTATCCTCATCGACCCGATAAGGCTTTCATCAGCATCTGACCGAAGGCGCAGTGGCACTGTAGGACTTCTCGTCATTGTGTGGCTAAGCGACCACTTCAAGGAGCGATCGCTACATACAGTTGGTGGAATGGGTCTTGGGATCGTAGGATGTATCGTAATGGCCACTTCTATCGACGCCTAGCTCCGTTACGGCTTTGCCTACGTATGCATGGCCGGAGTCTTCGTTGGCGGCCCGCTTTTCGCTGTGTGGCTGGCTGGGAACACCCCATGGAAGGGCATGAGAAGCGTTATGATGGGTGTTAATGGATGGTCGAATATCGCTGGCGTAATTGCTGGACAGATATTCAAGAGCAAATACGCTGCTAGATGTAAGCTTCCACTCCACCGTGTGTTTCCCCTTGGTGCAAGACTTTGCTGACACAGATATAGACGAGGCTCTACTGATTATCACAATGATCATCATGGCTGGAGGTATGTGTGGACTCGTATTTCTAAAATTTATGTACAGACTAGAGAACAGGAGAAGGGCTAGAGAGATTGCGACATGGGATGACGCGCAATTTGCCGCTGAAGCAGCGTCTGAGGAAAGGAGGGGAGATCAAAGACGAACATTTGTGTATGGCTCATAGATAAAGGTCACTTTGCTACCTGGACATAGTCGGCCTGAATTTGAGGTTCGGTCGTTGCATTCTGTGTTGCCCCATGTGTGGGCTCCAAGAATGATCGTCTTGTACATTGGTAACGCAGTCCACCAACGGACACTGTTGCAGGACCCTTGTGTGTTTTCCCATAATGAAGTATCAAGCTTTCTGAACAGTATGCTCGATGAAGCTTGTTTCTATGCAAACTTTCCATGCTACTTGAAAGTCTGTCCACCACACGGTTGTTGTCAGTCTCTCGGAATGAATCCAGGTCGTGTCCTTTGACTGGAACCAACATAATGTCGACATGGCTCGTTCCGCCATTCCAGCAGCCTCTGGGTCCTTTAGAAAATACAACCGACCGAATACGCCACGTTTGAAATAATCTCTCATTCTCAGGCGAAGTGTCGACTATATCCTCAGGCAGATCGAGCTCAAGGTGCTCCCCCGGCCGAGATAGCGGATAGCCTGCTTGTTGAACGAAGTCTTGCTTCATGGCAAAACGCACACCCGCAGAGCTCGCAGAAGACGCAAACACGCTAACTATCAACAGAAATGGATTGAAACAAATTGAATCCTCTGCACTTAAGACGTTTGGGTTTGTGAATAAAGTATCATTTGTAGCTGCGTGGTAGCAGTCTACACTTTTTCGAAGATGGATTCTCGCATTCTGAGACCAAACGTGCTACCTAGGGGCGCGGTTCCAACCCATCCACGACGCACAAACCAAGTGGCTTCTCTGCGGCCGATACTATTGTTGTCACGTCAGTTAAACACACTGCATCCGCCCCTGTCTGGTGTGACGAAGGCTCTGCTGTCATAATGACTTTTGCCGGAACAATACCCAAAATCTGCGCACGGGTGGCGCTCTTGATCCAAGCAAAATACCGCCCCATTTCGACGACAATACGAGCATGGAAAGACTCTTGATCAGCGAGCGCGGAAATTAGACACCGAGATCAAAGCGTTTAACACGACAACAGATCCCAGGCTTGCCAACACCGAGAAGAGTAAGGGCAACCTCTGTCGGGAATGGCTCTATGAGGGTGCTGACAAGTTGGAAAAGGCAGGGAGAATTTGGTCAGCGTAAGCCTATGAACTACTAGCTAATCGCGGCGTTCGTAGCGCGGGCAATACAAGGAAACAGACGGCACAGTGTTTCATTGCACCATGCTAGATGTGTTACCCCGGCCCAACATAGGACCTCGTTTTCGAACAAGAGCACTGCACGCGTCTTGCGTTGCCGCTCCATGTGTGACTTGAGTTAATTGCATGCATGCATTGCATCCAATCATACAGTTATCTCATGTTATTCGGTCTGATGACAATCATTCCGGTATCGACGTGAATCACCACGTTATAAGAAATGGAGAGCAGCGCTCTGAAAACAAGACCTTCTCGCTGAGCTCGACTAAGCCCCTACGCTTCTCCAACGGATCTTTTTGTGTGAAACTGTGGCCAAGCAGGCCGATTCAATTCTAGTTCGTCCTGCATAGATGATCGATTGAAATTCAAGTCCAATACAATCGAATGACTCGGACTTCATTTGCAGGGAAATCCAATCAGACGACGAGTGTCACAGATTGTCAGCACTGGCTGCCCTAAAGCATCCTTGAGTTTGGTACGTGCAAGACCAAGTCAGTATTACAAAAGGGATGGCTCGTTTCGAACGATACGCAGCTTCACTCAGGTTGGCGCATCTCAAAGAACGAGAACATGGTATAAATCACCTTCAATCGTGCAGTTGCACAACAGCGACAGCTAGCACGATGTTCTTCTCCAGTCATCACTTTTCCCCGATGACTATCGGTAATCTTTGCTTGAAAAACACAGGCTCTTCCCTAGAATACCAGCAATTTCATTTTGCAGCAGAACCATTTCGTACCCTACCGAGGAAATCCGCTTTGGAGCCTGGTATCACCAATCACGAACCTTTAAGAGTCAAGTGGACAGCATGGCCGCAATGAGCAGCGCGATGAAACTACTGGAATGGTCCATCGTGCTGTGCACTTGCGTCCTCACGGTCGCTGGTCACAGCGAGGCAGTTTTCTCAATCGGACCTGGATCCTATGCCAACCTCACAAGACAAGTTGGAGAGCTGAAGGCAACGGGACTGACGAAGCGAAGTACAATTATTAGGAATCAGGGAATCCGTGAGAAGACGCGAATCAACAAAGACAACGAGGCTGAGCTATGCTGCGGTGTCTACTTCTGTGATAAAGACGACTTCAGAGGCAAATGTTTCTGGGGGTGCTATCCAGAGTACCATGAGATCTTTCCGGAGGGATGGTGGGTCATCAACGTCGTCTCCGTCGGACCAGACCCAGGCGTGAAGGTATATCTTTCCGGATGAGTTCTAATCCCTCCGATCTGTTCTGCGGTTCTAGTCTCCTCTAACGCGACCATTGGACTTTTAGTGGCGAATGCGTCGTGCAGGGACCGTGGGATAAAATTCACTACCCGGGTAAGAACTTAAAGGAAGAGGACGGTCTAAGAAAACGCGTCGGCTGCTTCTATGCGGCTTATCAACCCGCTTGATCTGTTGCATTCGCGGGGGTTGTTTATTCTCTTAATGCTTCGCCTGGCGGTCCTTCTGTGACGTGTCGCCTTTTCACCCAGTAATTAAGTATTCGACGCCATACACGGAAAGTTTTATTGCTGGCAGGATATCACGCAGATTAGTTTCCATTACTCCTGATTTCGAAGTCGTTATTAACGTCGATTGGCCATAACGCCGGAAATGCGGACCGGCACGCAGCGAGGGCGCTCCCGCTTTTGTGGATCTTCGGCCCCACCACCTCCCGAGCGGATCCCGGCCACAGCCGCACTTATCGGCGGAAGCTCCATATTTTATTAGGACGCATCCGGCATAGCATCGGAGATTGACAAGAAAGACAGACAAGTCTGCCCAAAGTTCAGAGCTTTGCAATCAACTGGGAGGATGTCTAGGACACATGTGCATGATTGAACAACCAAGATTCACCTGAGAGAGGGAGGATCCGATGAAGCCAGGCACGGAACAGGCCAGCGCTCCTTGTCTTTCCACCTCCCGTGACTTCGAAGACACAGACGTAAAATCTGGCATTTGCAAAGAGTTAGAACTTGGCAGAACACCCGCCATTCTGGAACTGCGCGATGTGGCACCACCCAAGCGAGTCATGATCGAGGGCGAGCCCCCGTCCAGAGCCCTCTGTGAGCGTTAACTATGTTGCGGTGTGGCTTACATGGGGGTCGACCTTGGCCAACTCATCACCAACCAAGACCGCGTCCAGCCAAGGGAGCATGACGTCATCCCCGTCTCTCGCCCCCGCCAAGATGATGATGGCCTCGAATGAGGTCAATGACTGAGATGTTATGGGAGCAACAAGCTTGGAATTGCATGCTCGGTGGGCGTTTCGATGTTTAAGTGAAAGCTGATAAAGAATAGACATGCGTCTGCAAAGAAGGGTGCAAAACCTCTGCTGGTTGCATCCGATCCCATCACACAAGGATCATCCCCACGACCCGTACCTTGGTTCACCTTTGGACGAACTCCTGTATCAATATGAGACAGCGCAGCGGCATATGTCTGGCCTCACTAACGGCTTCATTGGCTTTCGCCCAATCCGATCGCTCGTCAAAACGTGGTCTTGCATATCAAGGCGACGACCACGAGTCGGATGCTCAAATCTTGACGTCGGAGAACTCCCTGATCAGCTGGTATTACACCTGGTCAACATGGCCGGCCCAGCAACTCAACGACTCCATCGCCTTTGTTCCCCTCATCCACGGTGTGGACGACGCCGAGGACTCGGGGCTGATTACGCGTCTCAACAACCTCCCCGAGTCATCCACCCACCTTCTCGCCTTCAACGAGCCAGACGGCGACACGGGCTCCGGCGGCAGCAGCATTGAACCGGAGGATGCCGCGAAGGCTTACATCGAGCACATCGTCCCGCTCCGGGACTCGGATTCAAGAAAGTGGAAAATCAGCCATCCCGTCGTCACCGGGTCGCCGCAAGGACTCGAATGGCTGAGCAAATTCAACGAGTCCTGCTACGACATTGACGACAACGGATGTCCTTTAGACTTTGTCGCCGTGCACTGGTACGGAGACGTCGTCGGTCTCCAGAACTGGCTCGGGTCTCTGCGAGACTTTTACGGCGAAACTTCACCATCCGATCTGAAGTACTGGGTTACCGAGATGGCGCTGCCGCAGCAGGACTCGGATGCGACTCTGGCCATGATGAATCAGAGTCTCGCTTTCCTGGACGATGCCGATTACGTCGACGGCTACGCATGGTTCGGCGCGTTCCGCAAGGATGAGGCGAACGCTTGGACGGGCAACGACGTCTCCCTTTTCGACGACGATGGCGGCCTGACGGACCTCGGCGCCCTGTACTTGGGCGGCGAAGATCGAGGCTTCAAAACGGGTCAAAAGGGCCAGGGCAATTTCGCCGGTTCCTTGGCCCCTTCGAGACTGCTTCTTTGGATCGCGATTTCTGCTGCTATCACATCAATGTGGTAAGCTGGTTTGCTTGCTGGCGCTTGATAGCCACAATCCCTGTGTGGCGTCGGACAGGATTGATACGATGATTGAGCATGTTTCGTTCGTGTGCTGGCCGCATGGAGCTACTTTCAAGAAGAATGATACCTCTTGGATATTTTCATATTTTTGACGATTACGTAGCAAGCACGATACCATCAATCAAACTTTAGATCATGGACTGCATGTACCCATGTGCTGAATAGCGGACCGGGGACGAAAGATGGTGCCGCCTAGCGCCCTGTTCTGACAAAGAAAACTCGAAAACGTCTTGTACGATCGTGGGATGGCTCGACGATTTCCGCAGTGGACATTAGATATATCTAGACTTAGCATAACACATCCCACATCGCACCCCTCACAGGCGTCGTCGAAATTAAAAACTTAAGGGTGGCAAGCATTCCTGACCGTCGTATGTCGTCGAAGGAGATCGGTTTTATAGTAGAACCCGATGGAACTGATGGACCTGTTAACTCCGCGTGGGGACTCGGCTCAATCGCCTGGGTAGTCGACTTCCAGCTGCCCTCTACGGTAGCCTGCCGAAGTGCCGTCATCGTCGAGAATAGGTTGTGCTTGACTAACTATGGCAGGCGTGATCTTGAGTAGAAAAGGGATGGTCCGGATTGACTGCGGCAAGTCGAAGTAATTGTCGGGTATGTAGAGATGTAGAGAGATAGAGAGAACTGAACGAACTAAGGTATATAAAGCACGAGTGATAATAATAGTTATGACTAATAGATATTTCTGAGGCATTCAATCGTAATAAAAATTGATGTATCGCCACTGGCAAAACAGACTCAGATATATGTTATATCTCTACTCTAATAACCTATGAGTTGTAAGGTACGGACATTACAATTATACTTCGACATTTATTTTGGATGAGTTCCGTCTGGGATAGCGACTTTCGCCGGAGACTTTTCTTAAAACTGCGTTCTACTACACCACATCAGCAGACCACTACTACGAGACAAACATGGTCTGTCTCAGCCGTCACTTACAACCTAGTTGGGCTCAAGGCCTTTTCGCTTTGGAGCCTCCCGAATCAACCGACTTATCTACACCTTTGCTTCGACCTAAAGTTCATTGGTTAAAGGAAACTCGAATCACATCAATAGCTAGCAAGATTTCTTTCTCGACAACCCCTGACGATATATTCGTTGAAGAGGGTGAGCGAAGATGGACGTATTATTGAAACTTTTGCTGAATGTCAAGATCAGCTCCAGGATAGAGACCTAGTTCAACTTAGGTAGATTCTTCTGAGATTTCATGCTTTATCTGGAGCATCAGATCCCTGTATTTATCCTTTTAACTATGAAGTGATGTATGAGATGAGAAAACACCTCCACAAAGCTGCTAGCAGCGACTATCCTGAGGGTGACGGCCCTTCACTTGCCGATGTCGTCTGACATTTTCGACGCTTGCTACAACGAGGTTCTTTCCCTCGTATCGTCATCTCGATGTCAGAGGCTTGTGCATATCGGCCTTTGGGCTTTCCAAACACTCGTGGAAGTTGACTGGACGCGCTTTAAGGATCGCAACATAGCTCGTGACCCTCCAGTCCATTCCATACGCGCTCGACGGCAACAGGGAACATTTCCTTGGGTCGAAGCTCTGGTACATGCTCTATGTCTGCGAAAGGCACTTCAGCATAGCGTACGGCCGGCCGCCTATAGTCGTAGAGACCGCCCAGATCCAAGAATACGAGCTTTTTCTAGCCAGTCATCTGTCCCGCGTTCTGGACACGAATCTCGAGCCAGGTTAACTTGATGCAGATTCTGACGCAGGTTTATGTACGTTTGTCGGAGCGCCCTCTGCCGACCATCGAACACGTTCTTGCTGCCGGCTTCGGTGGTCGCGGCAAGGACCTACCGTCGGGTCTTTCCCGATCGGAACGGCCCTCCGTCATGCTCGCCGAGTCCAATTTCGATACCTTGCGTAGTTCCAAGGTCCAGATTGACCACTGGCGTATGCGATGGTACCCACGACAACATCCGAGTCCCTTCATCAGCCAATTCACCAAGAAGGGGGTGATCCTCTACTCCTACTTTGCAAAGCCCCAGATCAACGCCCTCGCCATCCGCGGCGTTTCGATTAGCTGGGATAAGCTGTCAAACGAACGAAAGGATTTCGCGATCATGGCCGTCTCGGCGGCCTCGAGCCTTCTGACACCGGTACAAGAGGAGGAGGACTTGCGGAGGGCACTTGTCGGAACGCCGCTGTAGGTCCACACCATGATCGCCTCTGCCAGCGTCTTCCTCATGAAGATCACCACCAAACGGGCCGGCATCATCGGCTTGAATATCGAGTACACCAATGTCTCGCGACTGTTGGAAAACATGGTGATGGTCTTGAAACATGCCGTAACATCGGAGAAGCATATGCTCAAGCAGATTGACCAGGGGTTAGAAAAGGTGTTGGAGCGTGTGAGGCAGCGCGGAAACAGGACAGCAACAAACAAGCCAGTGTGCCTTGAAGCTCAGGGGACGACGGCGCCAGTCCGGAACCCTACGGGTGGGCTTTTCCGTCTAGTCACCAGTCTGTAGCAGATGAAAGAGGCGTACAGGGATTAAGGAACTCCGGATCCGACCTGACTGGTTTTGCTTTAACAACTGGAGCTGGGACTCTCCTGGCTCTTGCCCGGGGCAACCAGCTCCTGGGGAAGCCGACCTTGGGATGTTTGGGACGATCTGGCGAGCGTGAATGACAACTTCATGCATGAAGCATTTGGAAATGGATCGGCTGGAGACGTTGATAGGATGCTTTCCAGCCTGTTTCTGTACTGAGTCTGCGTAGCAAAGATGAACAACTTAAAAACAATCATCGTTCCAGTCTAAATTGTGGGAATACGTGTTCGTTATGGTAAATCAACACTAGCCAAGAGGGAAGGAACTTCGCAGTTTAGACAACGCTCATATTTCGCCAAGTGCGACTGATCAAGGAATTTTCTTCAAGAATTTCATTGATTAAATGGTTCGAACTTCGGCAGCGATGGTACGGTGATATAGTAAGACTGTTATCAATGCTTTGATCCGTGTCATGGCCCTTTCGATTCGCATCGGTCGCCCCTCCACGCCTGCTCCCTTATCATGTATGGTCAGGGCGACGGCATGATAACAAACTGATGAAAAAAAGACGCCTTCGCCGCCCCATGATATCTAATTTCCCCCCCCCCCCCAAAACATAA